>CANXYI010303737.1:0-11366 GCA_948208565.1 Hura crepitans | reverse complement strand
TAAGTGACAAAAGAAAGAATGCATGGATTTGTTGAGCGAGGAAATTAAAAATGAAGAAGAAGGTGGTTTAGATCAGCTGCTAAAGAATCAGAGGCTGAAGCCTTATTATTGCAGCCCATTTGTTTCCATGAATTACATGAGCTAATATTATAATCTGATCCTTCTCATCTCCTTTCTTTACACTGCCGTCGCTGCCACAACTCATATCAAAAACTCAGCAACCTCTAAATTATACCAGCATTCCTCATTTAGTTTCTATGTGTTTTTTCAATTTCTATATTTAATGGAAGCTAAAAAAGTGGTTGATGCTCATGGACAATGTTGTAGTTTAAATCTACTGCTAAAACTTATACCAATGAAAAATTAAACAAGAGGAAAATAGAAGGATAGCTCATATTGAGTATTTACTTCTCTTTAAGAAAGTCGATGGAGGCATTTGGAGTGTTCTGTTCCGATGAGTGTTTAAAAGCGCTTTTGCTGAAGTGAGGTTAGGTGTGTCATGACTCTAAAAGCATTTTCATTCTTTTCTTGTAGGTTTTGATCACTACTAATAATGCTTCGAAGGAGAAAATTTAGGTATTAACTAGATTGTGATTAGCTATATTTGAATTATGTTTTGGCATCATTTTAGGGGTTTCTTTATTATTTAAGCTAGAGTTTCTAATTATTAGTCTATAATTTTGAATTGTTTCAGTTTTTTTTAATGCTTGGGATGTTCCAAGGGAAAAACTAAATCTCTGTTTACCTCTGTAAGTTAAGATTTTCCATATTTCCTTTTAGATGCTTATTTTTATTTTTACATATGTATGATTCAGTATTTATGATAGATTTGAGGTGTTTGTGTATTATATAATTTTTACTAGTGTTTATTATCTTGACTAATATAACAGTTTGGATTTAAGTTCATATGTCATTCATACGATCTCCATTTAAGTTTTACTGTTGATAACTTGCAAGATGTCATATGTTTAACTCTTATTTGTGCGTTTACTAATGTTATTATGTAATTATTAATGTTAAATATATATGATTCCCTTGTTATATTTAGATACATCTTAAATTTTTAGTTAAGTATAAGGTTTTATTTATTAATTATTATTATCACCGATACAGTTATTAGTAATTTGCTTTTTTAAAATATTTACCTTATTATTTATTTGGCTCGCTATGGAAAGTATTGATGGTCGAACTCAACAACTGGTCAATCTCTACTTAGAAGGCAATCCTCTCTACCTTTGCCAGATTTAATTTTTAAGTAGAGAAAGAATGATGTTGCCTATACTCTCTTTAACCAGAGCTAAGTTTTCTTATCTATTGTTGATTCATTTTTTACCTTCTTCTTTATACATGCCAATTAATTCCTATGTTGAGAGTGTTGGTAGATATTCTAGGACCTTACTGCATGTGTTTGCTATGATTTGAAATTAATGTTGCATTAATTCACTATGATGGATTTCTATCTAGTTTACATTTTTAGAAGCCACTATTTTGCGTGCTATTTATCTAGATATATTTATATCCTACTTTTATGTCTATTTTCTCTTGTGCAGTTTATAATCTGATAAGAACATAAACTTTATTTGATTTTTAGCTTTTATATTTTTTGATTGCCCTATGATGTTACTATCCCCAATGAGATTCTACTATTTTCATACAGTTTAATCCATTTTTTAGAAATGGGTTTCAGGTAGGGTATTTTAATTGTATGACAGTGAAAAGAGATCTGAATCTGAGGGCATTAAAAAAAATTTCATCTAGATAGACTAAACAAATTAGCAATATAGCTTTGGAATTTTAGATTATGGCTGACCCTCTCCCACACATTGCAAAAATCAAGAAAAACTGACTTTTACAATGCATATAGGAATAGATCCCTTAGCTAACAGATACGAATTTTAAGCTGACTTCCTTGGACATATTGAAATCATGGCTAACTTCAATATATCCAAGAGAGAATCACAGAAATAAAAGAAAGGTTACCTTATTTGATTGATCTTGCTTTAGTGAATGCTGATCTTTCCTTATATTTTCTTTATTTGTGATTGTTGCTGGTTGTAGTCTTTTCTTTTGCTTGCTTTCTTTTTGCTTGCTTCTTGATTTCTACTACTGCTCCTTTACTGATTCAATTTTTCTGTGTTCTTTCTTACTTTTGTTTTTCTCTCTTTTTTTCGTGTGATGTTTCTGCAGTCCTCCTCTTTTTCTATCTTTAGATCTGAGTTTTATAGATTTGTTATAGTGTCTTTTCTGTGATTTTAATGAACAATAGTTTAACTATTTATTTATTGTTCTTAGCACAGCTATAATTTTAGTGTGCCTAATTTTTTCTACAGGGGGCTGGACTGGGCTTGCTATATTGGGCAGCTAGCCTAGCTGTATTGGGCTGCTGGGCTTGGGCAGTTTTAGCCCAGCAGCTCTTTTTTTCTTTTTTTTTATAATTTTTGTAATTTCCTTGTAATTTATTTAATTTTTTTATTTTTTTCTTTAATGCTGTAATTAATTTAATTTTGGTTTTAATTTGTTGTATTTAATTTAGTTTGTAATTTAATTATTCTATGGTTGTAATTAATTAAATTTTTATCGTTGTAAGTAATTTTTTTTATTTTAATTCATTGTAATTAATTTATTTTTTCAATCAATTTTTTTGGTAATTTTTGTAATTAATTATTATTATTTAATTTATTGTAATTAATTTAGGTTTTTTAGTTTAATTTTTTACTTGTTGTAATGAATTATTATTACCATTTTTACTTAATTTTTAATTAAAATTTTAATTTTGTTGTATTTCATTATTATTCTGTAATTAAAACATAATTTGTAATTAGTTGATACTATTTATCATTAATTTGTAATTTTAATAGGACCTTATATTATTATTTATCTTATTTAAAGGTAACAATAAAAATTTGGACAAAGTAATTAAATCAAATGATCACAAAATTAAGTAGTACTAGTATTATTATTTCCATATTAATCATTCATCATTTAATGTAATAATAATAGTATGTGAATGATAAGATTTTAAGTTAAGTAGATATATATTTGTAAGTCTCATGCAAGTAATAATAATAGTACCATTAATACCCTAAGACATCTTTTATAAGTGAATAGCACATAACTCATTCACTCTTAATTAATTTTTATTTTGGGATATGCTTAATTAAGGCTGGACGAAAATGTGTATCTACACATGTCATCAAATCAGATGGTCTAGCTTTTAGATGCTTGCTTCAATCCATAAATGGACTTTTGAAGCTCGCATACATTCTCACTATTAGTGGATATGAATCCCTCAACCTATGTCATATACACCTTCTCTAATAGGTTTCTATTAAGAAAAGTTGTCTTCACATCCATTTGCCAAATCTCACAATCATAATGAGTGGCTATAGGAAAAAGAATCCTAATGGATTTAAGCATGGCTACTGATGAAAAGGTTTCATCAAAGTTAATTCCTTGCCTTTGACAATAGCCCTTTGCTACCAATCTTGCTTTTATAGGTGTTCAAGTCCCTTCCTCTTTGAGGCTAGTCGAACTAAAATAACCAAAGACTCAACTTAGATCTCACCTCTCAAGTCTCGAAAGATAAGAAGGAAATTAGAGAAATCCTAAGTTATTCCTATTTGATTAGCTTAGAATGAGTGAGTTGAGCACTATAAGGTAGGAGTCACCACCCAACCGGAGTTGGGAAATACCTTATACGGCCAAAACCAGAGCGGTTAAAAACCCTACTCTTATTTGTATCTCAAGTTAATATGGCATAATTTTATCCTTTTTCTCAAGCAAGTTTCATAATTAAAATAAAACATTCAATCACATGAAGAAGTAATAAAACACACATATTTATAGAAACAATAGAAATATATGAAATTTGAGAATATCATACATCAAATCGGGTAATTGATTTTCTTTTAGAACTTTGGTTCTCGCATGCCAATTTATAAAAATAAGTTTTATTCTTGTGACTTTTATTATGGAAAAATCAAAACCTATTTTATTAAAAAACACTAATTGATTAGGTATAAAATAATTTGATTATTTTTTATGATGTATAAAAGTCTTTTTTTACCTATCACAACATTCATGAAAAATATAGAGAAATAATTAGAATAAAAATTAAATTACATGGTAATTACCTAAAATATATTCTAACCCAAAAGGAAATAAAAATTGTATGAAAATTACCTAAAATACAAACTAACCAAATAAAAATAAAATTATATCGAAATTGCCTAAAATACAATCTAATTGAATAAAAATAGTATGAAAAAAAATAAAACGAAGAAAATAAAGGTTAGACAAAAGTAAATAAATAGAAATAAAATAATAAAATAAAAGGGTGTAAAATAATAAAGAGTCAACTTCATCAGATTTTTAATGAGAGAGAAAAGACAAGTTACATAAAATCCTAACAGATCTCAAATAACTCGCATCACAATAAAATACAATGTTAGTATGAAAGAAATAATAGACTTGATAAAAAGAATAAATAATAAAAGGGCACAAAATAAATAATGAAGAAAATAAAATAAAAATAAAAATAAATGATTAAATAAATAACATATGAAAAAAGGATGAGTAATAATTGAATCAAAAATAAAGAATAGAAAATTAATAATGGATGAATAAAATAAGGGTACTACAGCTAACTAGTAAATAAGTACTTAAATAAAATAAGGCTACCACATTTAACTGGTAAATGAGCAATAAAAAATAAAATAAAAGGCACTAAGCCTGATTGGCAGACAAATGAAAAAATAAGAGAAAAGAAGAAAAAAAAGGGAGATTTTGGTCGACCCACCATGTAAAATTGCCTTTAGGAATGATCTTTAATTAACTCAAGGGAAGAATGGCAAATAATTTTAGAAAAACCTTTAAAATTAGAAAAATAGTGTTTGGAAAGTGTTTTTTGTATTTTTAGGTATACACTTACTGAGAAAATTTGACCCTTTTGACTGACACAGGGTTTGCCTTTTATACACATAGATCGAGGCAAAAAAAGGTTATTTTAGGGTAAGGTAAAACGGTTATTTTATAGCAAACAGCCATTTGCAGTCCTACTTGGATTCTTCCTCTTTGGCAAAACGATGTCGGTTTATAGAGGTAAAATGGTCATTTCAGAAAAACCTAAAATGGTCATTTTGGGAGAATACAAAATGGTTGTTTTAAGGGCAAAACACGTAGTTTTGCCCCTAGTGGCCTAAAGCTTGTAAAATGTAATTTTTTTCAATTATAGAACATTTTTCCTTTTATAAATGCTCCATACCATGTACTGAGATATTTTCAGGTTAGCAAAGGCTTATGCTAAAAAATTAATCATGGTCTTCAAATTTTGAATTAAAAGATCTTTTAGTCAAATGTTAACATTCCTATTTATTAGAATTTTTTTTTCCTTTTTTCATCATTAGGCAATCTAAATATAGGAGACTTAGAAATCCCATGTCTATAATAGGTAACAATCTTACCTTCCATGTCGGTCTTCTTTTCAAAGATCCATTTGTAGCCAATAGGTTTTATCCCTTCAAGAGTATCAACCAAAGTTCATACTTGGTTGTTATACATGGAATCCATTTTGGATTGTATGGCCTTCAGCCATAATTTTGATTTTGAACACTTCAAAACATTCTTATAGCTTAAAGGCTCATGCTCTTTTACTATAGTCACGTTATTGTTCTTATCTACGAGAAATCCATATCTCTTAGGAGTAGTACAGACTCTAGTAGAACATCTAGGAACTTTTGTTTCTATAAGTTTTGCTAGTACATCATCATCATGTGTAATATACTCAAGATCAGTCGGTTGATCTACCTCTATTTATGGGTCTCGAACTTCATCAACTTCAGTTCTACTCCTATGTCTTATTTTAAGAGCAACTCTTTCTCTAGAAAGATAGCATGCTTTGAAACAAAGACTTTTTTCTAAAGTATTATAGAAGTAATATCCAATAGACTCCTTTAGATATCTCACAAACAAGCACTTGTTAGATTTAGCGTCAAGCTTATCTAATACAACTCTTTTCACATAAGCAGGGTAACCCTGTATTTTTTTTGTTACACTATATCTCATATGGGGTAACATCAACTGACTTTGATAGGACTCTATTTAGTAGATAAACAATAGTCTCGAATGCATAACCATAAAATGATTTGGGCAAAGTTGTAAAACTCGTCATGGATTGAATCATATCTAATAGGGTTTGATTTTTTCTCTTAGATACACTATTATGTTGAGGTGTATATAGAGGAATTCATTGAGATAATATCCCGTTATCTCTTAAATAAGTCTAAAACTCTTAACTTAAGTATTCTCTACCTCAATCTTATTGAAGTGTTTTAGTACTTCTATCAAGCTGTTTCTCAACTTCATTTCTGAATTCTTTGAACTTTTCAAAGGCTTCAAATTTACATTTCATTAAGTACACATAACCATATTGTGAATAGTCATCGATAAAGGTAATGAAGTAAAGAAAGCCACCTCTTGCATGTGTGGTTACTGGTCCACATCGGTATGTATAAGGTCTAGAAACTCACTAGCACGTTCACCTTTTCCAATAAAAAGTGTTTTTTTCATCTTGCCCAATAAACAAGATTCACATGTTTCAATTGATTCTTAATAAAGTGAACCTAGGTTGCTAGACTTATGCAACTAAGATATATGTGTCTCATTTACGTGGCTAAGACAATAGTGCCACAAGATAGATGATTTTAGATTATCCACCTTTTGTCTCTTGGTATTACTGTTATAAAGTTTTTTTTGATAATCAAGAATATATATTCCATTAACAATTAATGCAAAACAATATAAAATATTATCTTTATAAACTAAGTAACCTTTGCTTTTATTAATAGAAATATCAAAATCTTTTTCAACAAAACAAGATAAAGAAATAATATTCTTATTTAAGATAGGAAGATAATAATAATTATTAAGTTCTAATACAAGTCTAGAAGGCAAATCTAAATGATATGTTACTATAGCTAACATAATAGCTCTTGCACCATTGGCCACTCATAGGTCTACATTAGCTTTGTTTAGCCTTCTACTGCTCTTGAGTCCCTGCATATTAGAAACTAAGTGAGAACCATAACCATATTCAATATCCATGTGCGACTATCAATAGTAGTACTAGTATTAATCTGAATAACATTAACACCTAAAGTAAAAACATCTTTATGCTTTCCCTTCTTGTGAAACTTAAGGTAATCCTTACAGTTCCTCTTCCAATGACCGGTCTTACCATAATAGAAGTAAGTTGCCTTTGAGACTTGTCTCCTTAGTAGCAACAGCAAGTTGTTTGCCCTTGCCCTTCATTACCCCACCTTGGATATTGGTTGTATCCTTTCTCTTCTTTCTTTTCTTATTAGAAATAGAAGAATCAACAACATAACTACTTTGGAGTTCTTTTTGATAGCATCCTTAGCAATTTTGAGCATGTTCACTAGCTCTATGATCATTTTTTGGATCTTGTTCATTTGATAATTAAGCATAAATTGTGTATAACCATTAGGCAATGATTGCAAAACTAAGTCTACACTTAGCTCATGATCTATAACGAAAACCAAAGAAGTGAGCCTGTTAATATACCCATTCAGTTTTAGCCATGTTACACAGATTAAGTTCCTTTTATCATTTTTATAGTGGAATAGGGCCTTGGATATCTCATATCGCTTGGTCCTACTTTGGTCATCAAATAGTTCATATAGGTGAAACATAATGGTATGAGCATCTATATGCTCATGTTGTTTTTAGAGCTCTAAAGATATAGATGTTATTATGATACAGGTTGCTAAATCTGAGCCTTTAGTATGCTTCAAATATGTTAATTAGGTATCAGCATCAATAGGGTCAGCAAAGATAAGTGGGATAGGCATATTCAATACATAGCCTATCTTCTCACTTCTAAGAACTATTCTTATATTTGGAAACCAATCTATGAAATTAGACCCAGTCAACTTATTTGTGTTAAGTATCAAGCATAAATTCAGGTTTGATGAAGTCATGATGCTAAGTGATTACCTACATATGAAGATTGAGAAATATGTTAAAGCATGAACATGTATATGAATGCATTTTATAAGGTCTTTTATAAAATCCATCTGTGCTCCTATTATTTTATTACGAATTAACAACCCTTATATTGAACCAAGAAAACTCGATGGCTTTTTTAGTGAGATAGTATCTATTTCTCATTAGGGTTGAACCTTGGGTTTGCCTAATAAGCCCAACCCATAACAGAAATGGTTGGCATTTCATGCCAATTACATATACATACAACTATTGATTGTTGGGTCACCAACTCTTAATGCATGTGTATCTCATACAAATTTCTCCAATCTGCCTCCAAAACCATTAACCTTGGGTTTGCCCAACAAATTAATGGACTGTCTAAGATGAACCCATTAATATCGCTATAACATATTCAACGTAGCATAGGCTTGGGTTTGCCTAATAACCCAACACTAAGAAGAGCTTCGGTTAAAACTATATTCACAAAAGGCTTGCAAGTCTTAGTATTTACTTTGAGGGATTTCTTTCATTTTAGTCTTATCAGGGTTACATATATTGGTATGCTCAAGCCAAGGGTTGCACACTTTAGTATGCTCATGCCAATTTAATCTCATTAAATATATAATCTAGTTATTGACTTTTACTACATTGATTTCCTTGAGCCAAAGGAAACCTATTTGGGCTGAACCCTAGGTAGTATGCATGAATTATAAACCTAAAAAGAAATAAAAAAAAAAAACACTTCTAACTTTTCTTCCTAGTCCTCCTTAATGGGCCTTCTTCTCTATTTGCTCCTTACATTTTTTTCTTCCTATTCTAAACTTATGTAATCTAATTACATAATCAAATATTCAGAATACCTCATATTACATGTGAGGGGAATTAGATGAGAAGAGAAATATAAATAGAATTGAGAAAAAAGGCTAGGACACGTAGGCCTAATTTAACAAAAAAAAAATTCATGCAATGCAAAACAATCTCATTGATCTTTGTCCATAAATACTCATCATGCCAACCATACATCCTTAACATGCATTTCTAATGCATCACATGCATTAAACCTTGAAAATTTTGATTATAGTTGATTACTATAATTATAATACTTATAAAACTAGTTTTGGTTCATGGCTAATGCCTAATTTGTTTTTATGCCTTTTAATAGAGAATTAATCACATTAATTATGTAATTTAATTATTTAATCTCATTAAAATATTAAATTATATATCTTCATTCCACATATTTTTAATCTCATTAGAATTCTAATGTAATCAAATTACTTAAGGCAAAAACATAGAAAAATCGATTTTCATGTAAAAGGATATACACATAGAACCAAGCTATTTATTCCAATCAATATTTGATAACTCTTTTCCATATTAGATCAAAATAAAATATAACCCATATTATTAATTTAAAATCCCAATCTCATTAAAAATATAGATTAATTTAGGATTAAAATCAAAATTATACAAGAAATCATATTTCTATTTAAAATTCACCTTTTAATGTTAAAATCATCCCATGTCCTAAATTTGACCAAATAAACCACCACTTCAATTAATTTCAAGATAGTATTTAACATACAATTCCAAAAAAGAAAAATTCAATCAAATTGAATTTTTATTTAATTAAATATCTTTAAACGGTATGTCACTAAGAATCGAATTCGAAGGGACCAAAAAACCATTTATAATTTGGATCATGGAATTGACCCAATTCACTTCAAATGGATCAGTTCTGCCAACCATTAGCACATTTCTGGACCTATAATGATCAATTCACACGAATGGAAGAAGAAGAAAGAATTCTGTGTAGAACTTGGTAGCTTGTTCTATGCATGTAAGCTAGCATTGTTATGCATCTAGAGACTGATCTAATTAGGGTTTATTATGCTTAATAAACCCTTTTTAGGTTAGCTTTTGAAAATTAAAATTTGACCTAGTTCAGCCTACAAGAGCCCATGAATTGGGCTCCCTTTCTAGCCTATGCACAAAAGCCTAGAAGTGGGCTTATGTGCATACTGTACATAGCTAGTACCAGCTATCCCTAAATGGCTCAATAAGGCCCTATATTTGTTCAGCACATGGTTTGATTCAAGACATTTCTAACTCTTTAAAGGGCCATAAAATTAAAACCAAAATACCACCACCAATAGAGCTTAACAGGGCCCAGTTTCTAAAAACCCTAATTCTGGAATTCTACACTACAATTGGGCTCCAAGCCCAATTGCTAATTCTTTCTTATAAATTTGTCTTTTAATGATATCTCATATCATTGAACCATTCAAACTCTTTAAATCTCCTTGTACTTCTTTTAGTGTGTTATCCTATGGGTTTCTAGAATATGTTGGTAGTACACAATGAATTAGAGTCCTAGTCCAATTAGGACTTTTGTGGTTCAATCTGATTGACTCCACAATTGATTCCCAATCAATAATTTATTTATGTACAAGTCTTGAAAGGTGTCTAACCACACATCAAGACTACCCAAGTGTCAAAAAGTCAAGTGATTTAACTTAACCCTTCCATATCTAATGATCATACAATTCATCTTTTCACCACACTTTATCTCACTTAGGTTTGAGTATGGACTTGTGTCAACTCAATGCTTAATTAAGTATGTCTAATTAAGCCCTAAATATGTTAGTTCTAACATGTGCTCCTTTATTCCTAAAATGCTCTTATGAATCTTATTCACACTTGCATTTGACTTTGGCTAAAGATTCTTAGAATAAAAGCATATTAGAACAATGATATAAACTCCTCATTATAATCTAGGGTGGTCAATTCTTTATTAATCACTCAACTACCTTTAAATATCTTGAGTTGTACCTAATCACCTAGTTAATGTACCAAAGTCAAAGTATAGTTCTTGATGCTGAAGATAACTGTAATGTCCGCTGGTCGACGTCTTATGAACAGTGCATTCGGAACCCGATTGATGTTTCCCGTGGTGCGGGTCATCATTTTGAGTCCGATGACTGGCATATTATTCATAAAATTTTGACGGGCCTGAAAAGGGTCAAAATGAAGGAATTAAAATTTTTAGCAAAACCAACAATTACTTTTAGGTTATAAACTATCAATTCCGGAGATAAAAATATTTTGAGACCCGGACAGTTGGAGACTCGGGAATGTACCCGGATGGTCTCGAAAATACCATACCTTGAACCTCAAAAATTCTATTTAGTATGTTGGTGAAGGAATTGGAATTTTCTGAGGTCATCTGGTATTTTTTTGAAATATTTTATTTGCACCGTGAATAGTGCCAAAAAGTCAATAGTTGACTTTTGAGCTGAAATTTTGCATGGACCTTAGTAACATTGATTTAGGAATATTAAAACTGAAATGGGAATTTTTGG
>CANXYI010303709.1:0-17411 GCA_948208565.1 Hura crepitans | reverse complement strand
GGGGACCATTGCACCAGTTATTTCCCTCTAGATCTAGTGTCTTAAAGTGTCATCTTTCTAGTCGGGGCAATGAAATAAATTAATTGATAAGCAGAATAAGCATTAAGAATAAAGTCTTGATATTAATTAAAGGATTTTCTCCGCAAATAGTAAAAGGATAATAAAAAGGGCAAGTTGGTAAATTTTCCACATATAAGTGAATAATGTAATTTCTGAAAGGCATGCTCATTTAAAATGGTAATACTAGTTTAAAAATGATTTATTGAAGTTAAAAATACCAATTTCAGACATTGAAATATTTTAGGGGCATATTAGTAATTTGGCACCTTAGTGAATAATTAGGTCATTTAATTAAGTAATTTTATACCTTTAACTGCACAGGTAAGTTAATAATAGTATATCATGATTAAACTGCTGAAGTTCACCACTGAGTATCTAATATACTTAGCATACTTGTTTTGTTGTACAGGTACACATCAGCGAGAATCGACCTCGTAGAAAGCAACAATAATAGTTTAGAGGCCACAAGAGAAGGTTTAATAAAATTATTGTATAGTTTATCATCCATGTACTTAGGTGGAAATTAAGCAACACTGATATCTAATCTATGGACATGTAATGTAAGTTAAATACTTATAACCTATAGATGTAAGTAAAGTATATATATACATGTGTGTGGGATAAATGTATGGTTATATATATATGACTTATGATGGTTGATGTGAGCCTAAAGCTTTATATGCATGGGTATGCCTAATTTATCTATGGCTTGAGGCCCGAGTATGTTATGTGCATAGGCTAATGTTAGGATGAGAATGGGGGACTAAATGGGCCCAGGTGTAGTGGATTGATTATAAAAGTGTTAAATAGGTTTGAAAAGAATTTTGGATAAGACCCAGATAGTCATTATGCTGCAAGAATTTCCAAAATTTGAGACTGACCCGTAATCACTTAAGTTGGCATGTTAGGATAACTAGACCATGACAAGCTAAAAACCACAAGTAAAGTGATTGGGAAATATAAGTGTGATAAATGATTTAACTAAGGTAGATTTTTGAAATAGGGTCCATGTATTAGCTAGAAGTAGGTACACCACCTATGGGGTCTCCTAAGAGATCCAGCAGGGGCTATCATAGCTAGCCTATAGGCTACTAGTCCTACACGCTCAGTTATCTCACATCTTGAACTCAACTTGCCCTTTTGCCAAATCTTAAAACTTTCTTCCATGAAATATTCTATATCTCTACACTTCAATTCTACATACAACTTCTATCCATCTGATTCAGCTTATAGCCTATCTCTAATAATCTTCACTTTCTCTTTTACATCTTTCATCAAATCTAGTCCCATAAACTTATGCTCACTTAGTTCATTCTAGCATAAAGGAGTTCTACACTTCCTTTCATACAAAGCTTCATAAGGAGCCATGCCTAGGCTCGTTGATGACTGCTATTATATGTAAACTCTTCCTAGGATAGGTAGTGATCCTAAATCTTATTTAACTTAATAGCACAACTTCTCAATAAATCATTAAGCACTTATCAAATGTGTTTCCATATAAACATCATATACATCTTGATATCAAAATCACACAAGTATAAAAGTTAGACACCTTTCACCTGATCTGATCACTGGACCCAGATGAGGAATGATACAGGACCTTACCAAATCTTTTACATTAACCATAATATTACTTTCACATAAGATAATTTAATGATTAAAATTGGTTTAATTTTTTTTTCTTTTTGTTAACTTATGATGATAAGCCATTGTAGAGCATTTTAGGACATATGATGATGATTAGGACTTCCATGTCAAAAATCTGGTAGCATAACGGCTTTTTGGTGACACTACCCAAATAGTAACCTGTGGAAAATGCACTATATATTCATATATATAATAATCCCTAACTTTAGACCCTTTTAATCCACTCAAATTGACCAACCAACTCAATTATCAAATTTATACCAACATATCTAAATCATTCCACACTCATCATCAATATCACACATATATGTTTATTTTCATACCATATATATATATATATATATATATATATATATATATTGATAATTAGTTTACAAAACTTGTTATTGAATAGGTTTATGCCCATTTCCCCTATTTACATATGAGTGCCTTCTAAACTATTAATATACATTGCAACATAGGTATAAAATATACCAAAAGAAGCTTGATATGCTACACTACTACTTTGATGCTGAGCTAGAGCTGACTATCTCTTACCTACACATTAAAAACATGACACACTAAGCATAACGCTTAGTGGTCTATCCAATGAAATATTTATTTATATATATACACTAAAATTTATCAAACAAGCAGCCAAATGCTTAAGCAATTGATACACAACATGTCATCTTGTTATGAACAAGTGTAACTATTAAAGGTCCCTTCTAGTCCATTTGATTACTCATTATCTTATAAATTTTCTTTCTCTTTGCTTTAAATTTTGTAGTTAATCTTTGTGTGATTAACTAGACATCATAGTCTTAAACTTAAGAAGCATACCCTTTCATTACGTATCTCATGTTAATTACTTATTTAAATAGCCCATAACTAATAAACATTATATTGATACTAGATAATTAGATCTTGATAATAAAAGTCTCATTTAATGTGTAGTGGCCCACATTTTGGACCTCACTTGATACTGCACCAATATATGTATATGTGTAGTGGCCCTAAGGAACTCAACAGCTGCTACACAAGCATATAGTTATGCAGTGGCCCTATTGGACCTCAATAGTAGTTACATCCATATGTAATATCTCAAAAATATATGTATGTGTTTGTAGTGGCCCTATTAGACCTAAACAGCTACAGCACCGACATGGTATGTCTTAGTATAATATAAGTGTGCAATGGCCCCCTTAGACCTCAATGGTGGCTGCACCCACATGATAATAACACTAAAGTGTCCTAGCAGCTCTGTAACAACCTATTTGACTGGTTAACCAATCCAATCTAAGTTGTTTTTTTTTCATATGGGCTTTTATTAAGTCTTATTTACTCTTATGTGTAGAAACTTTTAACCATATAAGCATATAAAAGATTAGTTCCACTTTCATCATATTAACCTTTTATAATATCTTATTGATTTACTTACTTAAGTGCCATTATAGTTACACGGCTTTACTTCATAAACTTCTATAGCTCATAATATTGTAGTATTAAGACACATGCCACTATGTCTTGCATTTCTATCCATAATTACCATTTTAAACCCAAGTGAACAAATTAATTTTTTACATTATACATAATCTCTATTTCATAAGTTTCTATCCCATATAATTAAAATTCATATCTGTAATCATAATATGTTCACATATACATTTGTCCATACTCTCTCATTGTAGATTTATGTATATTTTACTATGAATGAGTCAGTTAGTGGTTAAAGTCTCCACTTGGCTATACATTAGAACCATTAATCTTTTGCCAAAAAAGGGTTCAGAATAAGATATTATTTATCCCCCAATAACATACCTTTTTTATATTATATTGTTTATCAATCCCGTATTATGCAAGCAATAATTTTATTTAAAGCATTTATGTCACATTTTCACTTAGAGAGATTAAATTGCCATATTCACAATATACAACAAGCATCAAGGTATATTAATTATCTAAATATCAGGTTACTTATTAGTTGAGGTTTAACCTGACAATTACCCATAATTCTATAGGAATTGGTGGTAATTTCCCAACTTCCATCTTTAGGAGATTAGCCTTTGTTAAAATACATTTTTATGTGACTTTTAATAAGGAAAACTAAAAAATAATTTATTAGGAAAATGCCATTTAATTAAATAAAAAACCATTGATGTGAGATTAGGCTTTGGCGTGTAAAACAAGGTATTAAACTACTTATTACAACCTAAAATAGTCAAAAGAAATAAAATGTACAAAACCAAATAAGTAAATAAAGAATAAATTAAGTGGTCCCATCTCTAAGTTAAAATGTCTGTGCAAACACATTACTGCCCTTGGTCTATGTTTGTGTGGCCTACAATGTGTCATAGCTAATATGTCTATTCAGACCTTTTATCTAGTGAGAGTGGTCACTCTTACACAACACAAGGTAAAAAGGTTAGTAACACAAACAGTGGCTTGTGAGGACCTAATAACAACATTGAACAAAATAAACACAACCTCTGTAATACAAATTTGAATGATCATGATACATGCTTAAATAATGATTATGAATGAGAGAATGGTAGACTAATCATGCAAAGGGAAAAATAAAAATAAACATTGATATTCATAAGAACATAAATTCAAAACATGTATCCATGCGGCTACACTACTCATGAAAGGGAGTCCATGTAGACTAAAAGATAGAATACACTTGCATAAGAAATAAACATCATTATGAGCTACCATCCTCATGAAAGAGACTCTGTATGAATTTGCAAGGCATCATACACATACATAAAACACATACATCCATGTGGACTATGTTCCTCATGAAATAAAGTTCATGTGGACCACACATTAATTCCAAAATATCAATAATATGCATATTAAGGAAAAAAAATAGTCATACAACATGATAACAACATACAAGCATGTTAAAATGGTAAAGATAATATGTTAAAACATAGTATAGAAAGTAAATGAAAGAGCGTTATCAAACAATAGTCTGCACGGATATTAGTTCATGCACATATTTAAATATTAAGTCTATGTGGACCTTGTCATGTGTTAACATAAGTTTGTATGATTAGAGTGTCAATTATAGAATGATTGCATCATTTTAATAGGTAATTAGATATTATTAAAATATTTCAAAATAATAACCTACTCTTATAATTGATATGGGGATTACATATAATCACCTCATGTATTAATTAATCCTAGAAGATCATTAGTTTATAAAAATAATTTGAATGGAAGGAATAATACAAAATGAGGCCTCAGATTTTACCTTATAATTAGCTTTAAGCAATAAAGCAAATTTAGGGTTTCTAAAAGAAAGATTTTTAGTGAGGGCTTAAGATTATTATATCAATTCTTACCTTGAAGTCAGTGCCTACACTCCTAAAAAAGTGGGCTTGGTTATTTAGTTTTCCTCCTTTTTGACTCCCCTTTAATTCTCCCTTAGGAGGGGGTATTTAAGGACCTAGTGGATAGCATTCCTATCTAGAAGAGGTATAAGCTTGATAAGAGTAGAAGTTAGAGTCCAAATAGGAAGATCACACTTCTAGAAGATTTAGATGGCAGGTCTATATGGACATTGCTTGCTAGGTCTTTACAGACCTAGGGTTTGAGTGCACCTTAGTATTTCATGGACCTTAGGTCTTATTTTAATGTAAGTATATTGTAGTCCATGCAAACTTGGGCTTTAGGTTGTCCGAGCAAACCATGGGTCATTCACCTATTATTATAAGTTAGGTCTTTATTGGTGGGTGTGGACCTTGTGGCATCAAGTCTAGGTAGACTTGCACTAGGTTAGTCTATACAGACTAAGGTTATGGGTTCCTTGCCATATTGCTTGAGCCTATCTTTAGTTATCATCATAGGCCTAAAAGTAAGGCATTTATAGTTATCCCTACTTTAGTGTATGCTGTGGAAATGCAAAAATTAAAATAGTGGACAATAAAGTACTTGAGTTCAAGATATTCACATAAAGTTACACTCACCTAGAATAAAGCTATATTAAATACAAATGCCTACCTACAAATTATTGTAAACACTAACTAAAGCTAAATTGTATTTTCCCTTCAAAAATTAATTGATATTGTAAAGATAAACTACACTAAATATAGATGCCTATTTATCCTTAGGTGAAGTGAAAATCCAACTAGAACTAAATAAGCCTTTGCTTTTGATGTTTTTAGATAGATAAGGTTTGAAAGTAAGCTACAATAAATACAAATGCATGTTCACCTTTAAAAGAGATTAGAATATTAAATTGAAAAGAACTTTAACAAATATGGGTACCTATTTGCCTTTAGGTAAAGATAAGCTACAATGAATATTGATACTTGTTTACTTTTAAAGGAGTTTTAAGATGTTAAAACTAAAGAAAACTACACCAAATATGAGTGCTTGTTCACCTCTAGGTAAAGATAAACTACACTGAATACGAGTGCTTGTTTGCTTTCAAGGGAATTTTAAGATGTTGAACAAAAGAAAACTATACCTAATGCAGGTGCCTATTTACCTCTAGGCGAAGATAAGCTATGCCAAACATAAGTGCTTGCTCAACTTTAAAGGTCTTTCAAGTTGTTGAAGCTGAAGAAAATTATACCAAGCTCACCTCTAAGTGAAGATATGTTACACCGAATGTGAGTGCTTACTTTCGTTTAAGTTGGTAAGTTGTAGATGGACCAAGCTGAACCTGGTGATATTTCTGAAATAGTTGATCAAACCAAATTTGGTGATAGGTCTGAAAAAGTTAAATGTTAACCAAACCAAATCGAGTAATGAGTCTAAATAAGCTAATTGAATTGAATCTGGTGATAAGTCTGAAGGTAGTCTGATAGCATAGATTGAACCAAATTTGGTGATAAGTCTGAAGAAAGTCTAATAGCATGGACTGAACTATATTTGGTGATGATTTTGATGATAGCTTGATATTATGGACCGAATTGAATCTAGTGATGAATTTGAAGATAGCCTAATAGCGTGGACCGAATTGAATCTAGTAATGTGTATGAATTAATGGTCTAATCTATATCTAGTTTTAAAGACATTAACATCATGCAAGTATACGTGCAACATTATATGCACATGTGTTGTGTGTGATGTAAGTGGCTTAAATGTATTTGGGTGTATAAAAGTGATAATGGTATGTGGCAGATGCATATGAGTGTGTATAACATATTTGACTAAGAGATGTGCATTTGTGAATTGTTATGGATAGATATGATGTAGTGCCCTACAAAGATAAGTTTGTGCTTTAGATCTTAGACAACTAAAAGGAAAAATCTTTTTATGATACATGAATGAATGTCACTCTATCCTAAATGATGTTCACATGCATGTTACTTATCCTTTTTGTTCCTAAGCTATATGAGCTTTATGACTAATGTTTTGGTAAGGTCTTTATACCAAATGATGCATGCGTGCTTGCACTAATGCATGTAAACCTAATGAATGTTTTACACCTCATTCTTTCGATGAATATGCTAAACTCTATGATATGTGCTTAAAGTATGTGACTATTGATAGATGTATTAATAACTATTTAATGTGAGTACATGAATGAGCCGATACATGTGTAAATGTATGAATGTGTCTAGTGATCGATTGTGGTAACCTAGTTTACATGTGTAAATGTATGAATGTGTCTAGTGATCGAATGTGGTAACCTAGTTTTCTCTTAAATGAATGAATGCACTCTATCCTATTTTAGATGAATGAGCATGGAAATATGAAGGTGGTGAATAAGATTGCTCTAGTGAATGAATATGGTTATTAAATGAATTAATAAATGATATATGCATTAGTTCTTAATCTTTTCTAAACTTAGGAATGCAAAGAGGTATGTTTTTTATTGAATAATGAATGAATTATGAATTTTTGATAAATTTAGTGATGCATGTGTTCTTCCTTATTTTCTTCTAATTGAATAAGGAATTTGAATGAATGATGAATGTATGTATAGTTAGTTGTATGATGGATATAACCTTTTCATAGCTGAGTGAATAATTGATTCCCTTCTTATGGTGGATAGATGTTAAAGGCAGATGTAATTTGAATAATGAATGCATATTTTCTTATGATGAATGCATATTTTCTTATAATCAATTAATGTTCTTCTTATGATGGATGAAGGCAAATATACATTGAATAATGAATTCATCTTTTCTCATGATGAATGAATGGTGAAGGTAGATATATATACAAGCAAATAGGTATCTTTTTTTTTATGAATGAATGATACATGTGGATATATGTACATGCAAATGAGTATCTTTTCCTAGAATGGATGTATAAATGAATGTTAGTGAGCAAATCTATGAACCAGTAAATGTGTTGTTGAGATCACTCTCATTTCAGATTTGTCATAGGAAAAACTTAAGTTTGAGCAAAGTGAAGGTGTGATGTGGTAGGCTTGGTTGGCGTAATGTGAATGAGTTGTCTAATGAGGAAACATGTTAAGTTAGGGTGATAAAACTGCTAGATGTATAACCTAGAGCTTATGTAATAGGGTTATATTCATGTGTTTAAACGTTGGGAATTAATATAAAAGGCATTTCCCTCTATATCATGGTACTTTTATATATTATTTATAATTATTTGTAGTGTCTTAAACCATGTTATAAATTCCCTAGTATAAAATCACAATGCAGAGGAAATTATGTAGTGTTCATGATGTGAGATTCTTATTGCATACAAATGTGATATACCTAAACATCATTTATCATAGTATTAACAAGATGGGGCATTGTTAACACGAATAGATTAACACATGTTATACTTCTTGATTGGATCAAGCAGTGGTTCTCACAAGCTGTAAGTATAGAGATGCTTAGAGTTAACATATGGATGCTTACTTAGAAAGTAAGTACATCGAAGATCCACCATGAGATCTCTACATGGATACTTAATTTATGTCAGTGAAAGTATCTCATCATATTAGTGATGCAAGTATCCTTAGACCTGAGATCACTAACTATCTTAATAGAGCGACATACTTCGACTCTAAAGCTTTTACTATGAACTAAAACTATACATAGCAAAATGTTTGGGTATGGCATGACATATTTAAAGATAGGGTATTAATCAACAAATGATTCACCTCCCCATATTATAGTGGGGAGTTTATCTCATAGTTCTTATGAGTAATCTTTATTCAAGAATCTTTGCCCAAAGTAAGATGCCATGTGTGAATGGGATTCATAAAAGGCATTTTTGAATAAAGGTGAAATTATTAGAATAATATGTCTAGGGCTTAATTAGTCATATTTAGTTAAGCTTTGAGTTAACAAAAGTCCATACTATAAACTTGATAGGATAAAAACTAGTGAAAGGAGTTTATTGCACCGTAACTATATATGGAAGGGTGAAGTCAAACCACTTGACTTTCTAGCACTTAGGTAGTCATGATGCAATAATTGTAAATCTCAGTTTATGAATAGTACCTTTAAGGCATGAATAGTGTCTCCCAAGATGCTAAGGCACCATATGATGGCCAAAAGGGGGTATAATAGCCGTAAAACTTTGATGGGCTAGAAAATGATGAAAATTAACTAATTAAAACTTTTAGCATAACCAATAAATCATTTTAAGCCAAGATTGAATAGTGATTTTAATTGAGTTTGTGCTGAGACATCTCTAGGATGTGCCTACATGGACCTAAAAATATCATATTTTAAAGCTCAAAAATTCTAATGAGTCTATTGGTGAAGGAATTTTAATATCTTGGGGTTGTTTGATATTTATTCAGAATTTCTTAACTACGCGAGTGAATAGTGACCCTAGTTCCCAAGAGAGTTTTGACTCGAGATTTTATGGGACCTCTAATTGGCACTATCGAGAATTTTTGGCACTAAAATAATGATTTTTTGAGGTTTTAAAAATTATTTTGAATTTCTAAAGTTGAAAAGAAAATTAGGGTAAAACAGGCCATCAAATTGACACGTAGCATGAATTTGAGTCATCTACCGCACTAATATAAAAGGCCTCTACACATATGGGGTGTCACATGTGCCAAAAGCCCTCTCTCCCTCCTCCTCCTCCATTTGGTTGATGCCATAGGCCTTTTTTTCTCTCCTCCATTTTTTCATCTTTAACTCCCTCCATTCTCGTCCAAACCTAACAAAATTTATATGCCTCTTTGCTTCCATGACCTTTTAAGTCTATTTTAACTAAAAAGTTTCATAAATAGATGCCAAAATTAGAGAAATTAACACTTGTGAATAGTGTCATTTTTCTCTATAAGTGAAGTTATTCCAATTTTTATTTTTGTTTTAGGTAACCCCAAGTATTTTAAGAATAACCATGTTATTAGATTTTAATTTAGAGTTATGTAGTATTTTTAGGAATTTTTTGAACCCTAGAATGTGTATGTTTATAGGAAAAGAAGGAGAACTTGGTGAGGAAAGGTAATCAAAGGCTTAATGTGGTGGAGAATGGTGTTTTCACACCTTAGGTATGTGAATTTGATGTAATATATGTGTGTGCATGTATGTGTGCGTGAAAGTGTGCATGGAAGTATAATGGTATGTGTATGTGTGCATGTTAATGCATAATGCTTATGGAATCATGCTAGCATGGTTATGAGAGTCTTATGTGTGTAATTTAAATGAGTAAAAAGCATTTGTATGTGTGTGGTTGGTATATGGCCGAATGGTGTGTGTGCAAGGCATGTTAGTGTGCGAGTGTGGTTAATGAGATGTGGTGATGTAAATAGGCTAAAATGTGACCATGGAAAATGGTTGTGAGATGAAATTTAAAAAGGAACATAATGGTTGACAATAATGCATGATATGGCCTAAATTATGTTATGTTTGAAAGTATGCACATGTATATGTAAGTAATAAATACTAGTAATTATTGTAAAGTATGTATGGCTAAATGCATAAAATTTAGTGGATGAAATAATGTAAGCATGTTGAGTATTAATGTTGGGAATTGAATTAAGTGATAATGGTAGTAATGGTAAGAATAGGGATTAATACAATTGGGATTGATTCTGAGAACGACAACTTAAGAATTGATGTCATAGAAATGGCCAAATGAATAGTGACATGGTAATAAAATGGATTGCACTTACAAAACATGTAGAAATGGAAATGTGTCTGTCATTGTGATAAGCAAAGGATAATGTGATTAATGATGAATGACTAGTAACTATATGGATAAATTAGTAACTAGACATTGGCTTATACTAATTAGATAACCACTCGATGGGTTAACCGATTAACTAGGGAATTAACAACTGCTAGGGTTTTGGTCCTCCTAGGCTATTGCTTGTGTATTTGATGGTGGGTACAGCTACTGAGGTTCTGCTATTGAGCCTTGCACACTCAGGTATTAGGAGGTCCATATGGACTGATCCCTACTTGCCCACTTTATTATGGATTTGAGAGGTCCCACAAGGCTGATCCCTGCTATCCACTTGAGATGAGATGATGATTGGAATTTAGGAGGTCCCAGATGGTTGATCCTTACTATCCCTACTATTGTTGGGAGGTCTACCTAGATTGATCCATATCACTCTAATTTGGGAGGCTCTTATGAACTAATCCCTACTATTAGATGGATATTGGTAGGTATAGCTATCGAGGTCTAAAATATGGGTCACAACATAGTCTAGATTCCACTATATAGTGTTTGTAAGAGTAGTCTTTCTAGTATGGGCCTAAAATGGAACAAGATAAATAAAGATAGACAATATTAATATTAGTAAGTTCATGACATATCTGATTTATTTGAATAGAAGAGACACAATACGATAGCATAAATAAACTATGGGTTACCCTGAGTCATAAGTAATAAAATTAGCTAATCAATAATGGAAATGCATGTATCTCACCTAGCATGATCACTTGACTAATTTCTTGTGTGTATATTACATGATTGTGTGTGTGTGTGACATATATGTATTACATTAAATTCACTATTGAGTTATACTCAGCGTGCCAGTGTTTTGATGTGCATGTTGTAGATAATAGTCATTGTCCAGCCTTAGTGTGTGTAGTGTAGCTAATCAACCTCCTTTGGTATAATTTCTATATGCTTTTATGTGTATTAAAGTAGGGCACTCATGTATAGATAAGGGTTCTAGGCTTAGAGTTGTAAATTGGCTAGACACGTAGGTGAATACTATGGTCTGTATACTAAATGAAAATTAAATTTATGACTCGATGCATATATGTCTGTATATGCATATATAACTGATTACCTACATGCCTTGACCAATATAGGTCTATGACCTTAAGTTTTATAACTATATTTTGATGAGATTGGGTAATTGTTTGGAGGACCAGATGGGTCTAGGAGATAGTGGATATGATGAGAATTAATATAAAAGTGTTTTTAATAGGTTTAAATTTTTGATTTTTCACCCGAGTAGCTTTTATACTATCTAAATTTCTATAAACTATATTTTTGTCCTAGAAAATGGTTTTGTAAGTTAATTATAGTTAATATAAAAAGTAACATAGGATAAAAGTAGTGAAATAATAAGAATGCAGTACTGGGATAGTTGGGGCTATAAATGTCAAGTGAATGGCAACTAGGGTAGAAACAAGATGGGTGACCTATGGAAAGTAGCATCTCTTATCGAGTTCCTTCAATAATTGGGTAAGGGGTGTTAGATTTGGCATTATCAGAGAAGGTTTAGGCATTTCTAGGCCTAATGTACATGAGTGCCATGGTCTAGGGTTCTATATCTTACTAAAGTTACATTGCTTGAGGCTGATTATCTGTTCTTTTGTAATAAAGTGTGATGTGTGAGCATACCCCACCATAGTTGGGGGAATAGGTGGCAAGCCATGTGTCAACCACTATTGTAGCACCCTTTACCCGATTCGTACACTGAACTCAAATAGGGAGTGCTACCGCATACTGATATCTAATTTCGTATACCTATAAAACCTGATTAATTAAAAAATTTTTATGAAACAAAATAATAAACTAATTTCTTAACTTAAAGAGTTGTAAAAATATTGAAAATCATTTGGAACATATATCAAGGTAAACATTAGGGTCATCATGTCAAATATCCAGTAGCATAATAGCTATATCAAGACATTTTCCCAAATTTTTTCCTGCTTAAAAACACTTCTAAACATTAATAAACTCATCTCTAACTCCAATGGGTCCTCCTGACCCTTTAAATCACAACATAAACATAATAAGCCTTAGGCTCAACTCAAATAGCATTCTCACATGCAACATCATAATTTATCACAAAATTATGTGAGAAAAGCAAAGATTTTGCAATATTACAACTTTAGTTACAAAAATGACCCAAGTTATAGATTAGGCCCAATTCCTCCAAAATCACAAGAGCATACTACTACTATTACCTTTACATCATTATGCTATTACAAAATGATTAAGAAATATCCATATAGGGGCTATCTTTAAAAGTCTCCTATGGCGCAGAAGCTTCGGCTCTAATTTGTTGCTCTATTACCTACGCATCGCAAATAGGCAATATGCTAAGCTTTCGCTTAGTGGTGTAATCACTTTAACTAGATATGGCAATTTTAAGCATACATTTATGCATTATGTGTCAAGTGAGTCATATCAAACTATACACATGCACACATTATGATAACAACATAATTATGCAATATAAACATTTATATGGCCAAATGGTATGCATGAATAGGCCATTAGGGCATTTGAACTCATGTAATGGAATTTAAGACATAAAATCAAACAAATGTGTGCATAATTATGTGTGTAATCAAAAGAATTAATAATGTGTGTGTCTATGCATAATGTGATCAAGTGGCAATCTAAGGAAGCATTAAAGGACCATAAGATGATATGATAAAGGAATTAAGTATTGACATGAATACTATCAAGCTATTTGTTGAAATGAGATCAATTATGAGCATGAAGTATGGATATCAATGAAATATAAATTACAAATGAACAAGATGTTCTATAAGAAAAAGTCTAGATATGATATGGTATCAAATGAACATATGTATAGGTCATGTGTCATAAACTGGTACTAAAGGGAAAATACTTAAAGCACAAATAAGGTACACAAATTAGACTGGATAGGTTGACTAATCAACTAGGGAGTTATGGCAGCTGCTAAGACACTTTAATGTCATTCTTATGCGGTGTAGCCACTATTAAAGTCCAAAGGGGCTATTGCACACTAATGTTTTGCCAAGATATATCATGGAGGTGTAGCCAATATTAAGGTCTAGTAGCACCATTGCACATATGTATATGTAGTATTGAGATGTTTACATTTGGCTGTAGCCATTATTGAGGTCCAGTAAGGCTCAGATGCTAATGCAATAACTATTGAGATTCATTAGGCCATTGCACATATATTCATGTTAGTGCAATAGTTGATTAGGTCCAAAATGTAAGCCATAACATATCTCATTAAACCGCTATAGTCAAGAACCCATTATCCAATGTCAAGATAAAGTCTTTCGAGTATAGGCTCTATAAGTGACTAACATAAAATAAAGGAATAAGAGGATAGATTTCTATAATTGAAATTGAGTGTGGTCAATTAATATTAAAAGTGTAAATTCTATAAATTGAATTAGAGTACGAATATTCTTATAGGGTAATTAAGTTAATAAGTAGACTAAGTAAGAAGCTATCAAATGTGATACATGATTATGACATGGACGACATGTTGTGTAAGAATTGCTTAAGCATTATGAATGCTTGTGGTATGACACCCCCTATAGGATTATATTAAAAACCCAATAGGCGATGCACTTCCCACTAGGTCACCTTTCCTAGAATTGCTCTAAGGGTAAGCTTTTTAACACTTATGGATTGTTCTAGAACTTTATCAGGTTTTGTTTAGAATCTCAGTATAACCCTTAAACATGTTCACATATGGTCTGACAAACTCATAAAACCTATTTACATGCACTTTACATGTTATAGAAAATTAAGTAGCACAATAGCTATTCAGGTGACCTACCAAAATTTTTTCACATGTTAAAAGCACCTTTATAAACAATCATTCCATTTAACCTCCATCTGGACCTTTCTGGTCCCCCAGTCAACATCAACACATATTAAGCATTTATCAAAAACACATACAAGGCCTACATCCATGTTTTACATATATAGATAGACATAGCAACTTCTAAGCATGCTAAACTTATACCTACATTGTATTACATTAGTGTTATCTAATAGAACAAAAAGGAAAAACTCTATATACCCTTTAAGAACTACACTACTACACAGCATGATCTCCGAGGTTGGACTACTTATCTTTACAACCAGTGCACCAAAACACTAGTACACTAAGTATGAAACTTAGTGGTGAACTTAAAGCATTCAAAGCATGTACATGTATTAGCACACATGCTATGATAATAAGACAGTCATAATGCAGTGTGTGGGTGATCTGCTAGATAAATTATGCCATCTAGGTGATATGCCATTTTTACATAATAATTACTAAAATGCCACTCTAATAAGTTTAATTAATTATTCATGCAATAAACTGCCATTATTAAAAGTTTAGATATTAATTCCATTTAATTTATTAGGCCCAACTAGATACATTACACCTAAGACACTAGACCAAGAGGGAACTAAAAGTTGTATAGTGACCCACATTTTAGAGCGCGACCGTTGCACCGGCCTAGTCTAATAGTAGGGATCAGCTCACTCGAACCTCCTAATACTAGATAAGAGATAGTAAGGATCAATCCACAGACCTCCTAATATCTCAAACAAGTCAACCTTTAAATAATATTATGGACAGTAGGGATCAATCCATAAACCTCTCAATATCCAAAAATCACAGCCAACCATAGTGGATAGTAGGGATTAGTTTGTAGACCTCCCAATATCTAGATAATCATCAACATCATACACTTCTAAAGGATAGCAAGGATCAGTTCGTAGACCTCCTAATATCTACATAATCATCAACATCATACACTTCCAAACAATAGAAAGGATCAGTCCGTAGACCTTCTAATATCCAAAAATCTCAGAAACCATCTAGCAGCTACTAATCCCTAAGTTAACCAGTCAACCCATCTAATGGGTGTCTAACTAATAGGCCATCTAACCTTATTTTATGTTCATTTCCTTACTGATCATCATTGTATAATATTTAAGAATGAAAAAAGGATAGTTATGAATCTTATTTAATAGTCAAAATTTGACTTGGATAGTTATAGGTCATTATTGGTCCTACCGAACATTTATAGGTCAAATTTCTTGAACTACGTATAATTAAGTTCATACTAAGGCTAGTCTATGCCATTATTTTAGTCTCATAATATTTATGTTAAATATTCATTTTATGCGTAGGTTCAAAAATTAATTTTAGGGGACAATTATAGGTCATTTTTTTATTTTTGGGTCAGCCATTTTAAGTTTAAATTATGTCATTTTCATATCATTTTGTAGTGCCATTTGCACTCATATCCACACACTTTCATAAGCCTAAAGTTAAGTTTAAATATATATCTCAAATAGCCTTAAAAGAAGCTTCCATTTCATTTCACATACACATTTTCAAGCATCCCATATTAAGTACCATTTTTCATGCCAAAATTAGTTCATTTTGAGGTTAATTTACCATGCCATTATAAGCTAATTTCAAGCTCATTTTCCAACCATTCCCTAACCTTCTAAGGTTTCCCAAATTATATACATTTCCCAACTTATTATCCATATGTAATCACCTAATTCATGCCATTCGTATATTACACAATTCATGCCAAAAATTACTATGCCAATCACACACATATGCCATGCCTTACTTTACCTTTTAATGCCAAAATTAGGCTTGCTTACCTCTCGGCCAAATCTTGCAATGACCATGTACCTACTTTTGTTTCAAGGTAGTCATGATTACACATACACTAACATTATTTAAGCACACATATGCACTCATACAACCTATACCATGCCAACAA
This sequence comes from Hura crepitans, assembly GCA_948208565.1. Taxonomy (NCBI): domain Eukaryota; kingdom Viridiplantae; phylum Streptophyta; class Magnoliopsida; order Malpighiales; family Euphorbiaceae; genus Hura; species Hura crepitans. The sequence continues at coordinate 831 of CANXYI010303709.1, read as the reverse complement.
AGCCATATTAAGCCTTGTACATGCCTTGGCTCAGCCTAGATCAAACACCACATGCATATTTCTGCCTAATACACCACACATACACATAAGTCTTCACCTAACATGCCATTTTCTAACATATACACCATGCTAGCATCTCAAACACATGCCTTACAACCTAAGGCACATCATGGCTACCCATGAAACCACCACTAGACCTTTCATTCTTCACCTAATTCACTACACATACACATAATCCATTACAACACTATTTACACATAGGCAAAATCATCTATTTCATATATAAAACATGCAATATCCTCACACTTTTATTAACACACCCTTATGGTCAATTCATGGGTATTACCTTCCATTTATTCTTCTTTTTAACTCATTACCCAAATCATTTACAATACACCTAAATATCTTAGTTACAAGTTGACCTCATCTAATTGTAAGCTTTAAGCAATATAGACACATGTTTTATACACAATACACACACACAAGTCATGGGAAATGATCAAGGCATGAATCAAATGCACTAAACTCATATACCTTGCAAAAGGATTATGCTTTCCCTACACCTTAAGCCTTTTAATTGCCTTGTTGTGTCTCACCAACACCTTGGCCTATATAACCACATCAATGCCTTAGAAAACTCATAAAAAATCTCGTATACCTCCAATTGATATTCTAACTACATAGGCATTCTTAGGGGGGAAATCCTCTAGAAAATAAAATAAAAAGAGTAAAATTGAACTTACACTTGAAGTTGAATTTCAGCTCCCTATATGTGTACTTATGAATTGTCTTAGATTTTTCTTGAATTTTAGAATTACTTATGGCCTTTTA
>CANXYI010303682.1:0-15615 GCA_948208565.1 Hura crepitans | reverse complement strand
ATACATTATATAATTTGTTAAATTTTTGTTAATTATATTTAATTATTTTTATCTTTTTATATTTCAAAATTTAATTTGATTTAATGATTATTTTGTTATTTTAAATTTTTATTATTAATGGTAAATAGTTTAAAATTAATGATTATAAGTTAATATTTAATGATAAATAGATTTTTAAATGTATTTTTACTTTTTTATTTATTATCAATCACATTATATTTTAAATTTTTTATATAAATAATTATAATTAAAAAAAAGAAAAAATCCGATCGAATCCGACTGGACTATGATCTAATTGATACTCTGATTCTTTATCCGGTCTGATTTTTAAAACATTGATGTTGACAGATAATCTAAGCCCATGATTAGAAAATAATTATTTCTTCTATTAGATTTGTTAGCTGTATTTTTTTCTCTTTTTCTAAGAGTTAATCACACATTTTTAGCATGAACTAAGTAGCTGCCTCTTGTACATAAGGAGAGTTACTTGTACTTTGCTTTTTAAATAAGAATCAATTGATTTTTCGCTCATTTACTTCAATATAAATTCTTAGGATCCTTTTCATTTTTTTTTAAGAAAAAAATCATAATCATTTTCATTTACGGTTCTTTAATATTTTGATTTGTTTGGTTTCTTTTATCCCCTAATTGTTGTGCTTGTTCTATATTTTTTTATTATTATGTTATGCAAAAATAATAAAAAAAAAATAAAGGCAATGGAGGAGACAAATGAATAAATTTGACAGAATTGGTAGTATGAATTAGTTGCATAGCTGCGCATATAAAAATCATCCAGTGCATGCGCACCCACAAAGAAATCCCATAAGAAATAGCATTTTTTTTTTTGAAAAAAAAGGGGGGAAAGAGATTAGGTCCCCACCGCGGGCAGCCATATTAATTAGTTGACATAAGATGACGCAAAAACATAATTAATTACATGTCAGTGAGCAGTGCCCTCTCCCTCTCTGAGGTAAGTGTTGTTTTCCTCTTAAGTAACATATATAGCATTTGATACTGTCAACCCAAACATTCACTGGATCAACTTCTTACTTTTTCAGATTCTCTCAACTCCCAACCTAACTTCATTAATAATATTTATTATTATTTTGAAGTAATAACTATCGTTAAGCTAAATGAAAGCTTAATTCTTTTCAAATTTGATAAAACCAATAATATTATTTTTAATTTCAAGAGTAATACATTACTTTTAGGAGTTAAAATTAAATAAGCGAAAAATATCATTAAATATTTTTTTAATTTTGCAAATATTTTTTTAAAATGGTAAAAAAAACTCTTGAAAGACTTATTAATCAATTGTTAATTGTCATATGTCATGTATTTCAAAAGTAAAATATATTAATTCTAATAAATTTAAGGTAAAAAGTAAATATTTTGAAAGGTATAAGAGCATTTATTGATATTTTTAAAATATAATGATGAAATATGATGATAAATTTTAATTTTTTAACTCTACTTTTAAAGTTTTAAATTTTACACAAATTAATCAATTTGCATCTTTTACTTGCTGCTTTTGGCGTAGTCAGACTGAAAATTTTGGCAATTCAACTTGAATTTTTAAATGAAATAATTTTATTTATGAGTCTTTACGTTGGATAATTTGATTGTCATTAATAAAAAATTGATCATTTTTAATATTATAGGATAAAAAGATATAAATTAATATAAGTTTAAATTTTGAAAATAACGTTAACAACTTTAGGAAACAAATTCGCCCTTTAGGCCAAAACCCAAAACTTCAAATTTTTTTATAGGTAGAGCATAATGCTAGATAGCTAACGTTTTTTTTTTTTTTTTTTTTTCTGTCTAAGGTTGATGGATAACACTGATTCAGAGAAGCGGGGATATTAGTTTGGACAAAGGTCTAAAAATACCTTCTAATTTTTTTAAGTTAAAGTATATTTATTCTTATATTTTATTTAAATAAAAAAATACTTATATTGGTTAAAAATTAGATTAAATTTATCATCTTTTTTAACCATAAGAGCATTTTTGTATTTAAAAATTGTTCACTTCTATTATTAAAAAAAATTTACATTGATTTTTAAATAATATGCATATTTTTACACCAAATAAAATATAAATATACAATATATAAAAATTTCAAAGGTATATTTACGCCCTTTCTCCATTATTTATACATAATGATACCTTTCACATAGCAAATCTTGAATAAAATCACTCATTTCACTTAATTAATTTGATTCACATTGAAAATTTAAAATTAATCCCAAAAAAAAAAAACAATATTCTTTTCTCTCGGGGGCCAATTTAGTTTTTCTTCATGTACATATACATATTTTCAGTAGTTGATTTCACATGTACGTATTAGAATCCCATAGAAATTTAGTCAACTTACATACATAGGGCATGTAAAAATGGAAAAAAAAAAAAGCACGAACACCAAAAAAAATTTAAAACTTTAAAAATGTGAGATTTAAAATATTTAGAACTAGTTTCGGGCTCTTCAGAAATTAAAGCTGGTTATTTATATATTTATTTATTATTTTTAATTCAAATAAGCAACAATTGCACAAGTGATTGAATTGTTACTGAAAAATGATTGACTGTAGTTTAAAACAAAATTTATATTGTGTGTAACAAAACGATAAACCAATAAAAATAATTGCAAAATTTCTAATAAGTTTTATTTATTTTTTTTATTATTATGAAAATTAGAACTAAGAGGGAGAAGTGAGATTGACTAGACAATGCAAGGGCACACTGAAATAGCAGTGAATAATAATTACAAAAGACATGAGAATTAGGGTAATGTGTTTTGTTTTGTATGGAAATGGAAAAGGAAAGGGAGAGACAAAAGGAAGAGTCGATGTTGAGGAGAAGTTGTAAGAAAATTGGGCTGAATCTACGGTACATTCAGGAGGACCATAGAAATAAATGTGAGCCCTTGACTTATAGTGAAAAATATATAAAATATAAAACAATGAGGATCTGACTATCAAAAAAATTGGAAGAAAACACAGTATATTTCCTCCAAAATTAAAAGAATTTCTTTTTTTTTTTTTGAAAAAAAGATGGATAGATTTGTGGCTAAACTCCTAGGGTCTTGTTTATGTTATTTCTCTTTCCTTCCTTTCTGTTTTTCTGTTTTTTCTTCTGCAGTCAATTCAGAGTGAAGAGATAGGGTTTGTTTTTCCATTGCCTTAATGCTTTTATATTAGGAATTCATGGTTATTGGTTCCCCGACTTAATTATATTTACAATGCTCAACAGGTCACTAATTTTAATTTTTATCTCAATAAAAACCACACTCTCAACAATTTTTATGATTTTTAAAGGAAAAAATATTTAAAGGAAAAATGCCAAAATTAATATATTTTTAAAATTCGAGAGAAAAGTCATTTTTATTCCCCTTTCATAATCTATCTTTAGTATATTGCACTATTTTTCTAACGGATGCATCAATTATATCTAAATCATCATATTTTTTGAATTCAAACAGTAAAGATGAAAAACGATTTTAGTTAATATTATAAAAAAAAAATGAAGAGGGTTGTGTGGTATGCGTATATAATTAAGGGGACCACTGACACAAGGCATAATAGAGCTGTGCTGAACAGAATCACAAGCACAAGAAGCAGCTGCTGCTATTCCTATATGCTTTTCGTATATCAGATTTTTTTTTCCTGACCTGTTTACTGAGTGACATTAATTAATTCTTGGATGGGTAGTTGAAAACTATTTATAATGTTTTTAAATTTGACTTTTTTAGTAGAAAAAAAATTCAGTGTATATATCTCCATCCTCAGGATTTACATTTGTTATACTAACAATTCTTACAAAGAGAATGGGATTTAAATTCTTACATTCTAGTAGATGACAGCGAAGATACTAAACTAATTAAGTACTTCAAATATTTTTAAGTATACCTTAGATAATTATAATCTCTGCGTGAATACTTATATTTAATTTTATACGTGGATTGTTTACCTTGTTTAGTATTTAAAATTTACTAATTTTATTAATTCGAATTTGCATTTAATAAATTTATAAAGACGGCAAATTATTAGTTTCCAATTATTTAAAAATATTTCATATTAAGATTAGAAATTTAAAGTTCTAACTAAAAAGAAATTCATGTAATCCTATCTCAACTGTTTAAAATAATCTTATATATATATATTTTAGTATATAATTGATAGTTCCATTAATTTTTTATTAGCATAAACATGCCATTTCAATAGGTCACTCATATTTACAAGATTATAAATATACAATCTTATTCTTTTTATGTTATAAAATTTTGAAAATTTTAATTTTTTTTAAAAAAGTATGATTTTAATAACGAAATCTTGTATTTATTTTTACAATCGAAAATGACATTTTGTATTTGAAGGTAGGGTGTAAATTCGATCAATTTGATGAAAATTTAAGAAACTAAATAAATTAAACTTTCTCCACAAAATAAATGAACTAATCTAAATTTTATGAGAATCAAATAAAATAAATTAAATAAATCAAATTTTATATATTTTATTTTTTTATATATAAAAATATCAAAACTATATCATTTTGATATAAAATAAATTACATAAAAAATTCAATCAATTTAATTTCTTTAATTTTCATATTTAAAAATTAAAAAGAATTAACTCAAATTTTTTTTACAATAGAACTAAATTGATTGAATTAACTCAGAATCCAATTTTGCACAGTCCTATGGAAGGGCAGGAGAATTTGATTTGACTTTTGCATATAAGAACAATTTGAAGAAGCAATTATTCATACTGTCTCATCCCTCTTTTGTGGAAAATGACACATCAAACCCATCTGTTTTTGAAACACCCAATTGTACCCTTCGCTTCTTAGCCTTTATTTCATGCCCTAACATTTCACTTCACTTGGCTTTATAAATAATCTCCAACTATCCTTCACTTGTCATTCCATGGCCTTCTTCATCTTTAACCGTTTCTCATTCTCTCCTCTCTGCTTTCTACCATGGCTCAGCTTTGTGGTTGTAGCCATGGTTCATCTTGGTTGTTGTCCTTCTGAACCAGACTTTAGTGATATAGTGTTTTAGTTGCCATGGCAATATCTCTCCTGAGCTTATTCTTCTTATATCTTCTTTCTTTCTCTCGTAACTCCACAAAGACGATGTAAATTTTCTTGACCTTGCAAGTCCGAAATAATTTTATGTATAATTTGAATCGTCTTTTCTATCCTTTTAAGAGCTTTAAAATTTGGAAACTTTTTTTGGGATTGTGGAAGCTATTCTCCTCTTTTTATCCCTCCTGAGCTGTATCCTGACTTACAAGAATTTATATGTTCTCATGGCAAAGTAATATAATTCTCCCTCTCCTTTTTTTTTTTCCTTCTCTTTTCTTTTTTTTTTTCTATGTTTGTTTTCTTGAAAGTTTTTCTTTTGTTGTTCTTTGAAAGGACATTCAACATTTATAGATGTTTTTCATGGAGTAATAATGTGGCCAACCTGACACGTACATGAAATGAGGATAAAAAAGCATAAAAGTGACCTAATTTCTTCTTCAAGTTAACATGGAGAAGAGGCTTTTTTTATGCCATTACATTCTTATGTTCTCTTTGCTAGTTTGCTTTGTTATCTATTTTTAAAAAGGGAAAAAAAATTAACGGCAACTGTGTAAGATATAAATCTGCCGCTACAGAGTTCACAAAAGGAGAAGATTGTTTGTTTATGCATGGCAATTGGCAAATATGAGCAGCCATAATCAAAGTAATTACATTGTTTTATGGCTCTCCTACAGCCATTTTCGCCTGCCAATGCCATATGATATCTTTATCTTACTCGAGCTACATTTCGTTCATAAAAAATAAATTAAGTACGTAAATTACATTATTCAAAGCACTCAAAACTCTTTTGCAATGGATATTTGACTTCTAAATTAACTTTCAAGTCAAATTAGGACATGATTGTCAGTTTATAATCACCATGCTTTTTTCTTTTCAATATTCGAAGAATTTTTTTTCTTTTTGATGCTTTTTTACATAATATTTTACTACCACAATTTTTTTATTAAATATATAATAAATGCTATGAAATAATGAAATATTACAATAAAAAGAGTGTTCATAGGCGTATTGATATGGATCATCGAATTAGACGTGTGTTTATTGCGCGTTGTATGCACCGCACACCGAATCGTGTCCCTAATAAAAATGATGAATAAAAAAATGAGTTGTTTCTTTTTTTTTTAAAAAAAATATTTGTGAAATTCGAAAAAAGGAACTTAACTAGAAAGTGACATTTCCAAATAGTTTAAGCACTAAGCTGTTTATTATATCCCTGTATATAGTTATGTTGTAAGGAAAGACGTAGTATTTTTCAGTGCAACAGTTTCCACGCATAATTTGCCAAGTGTTTGGCCATGTGTCAACAAAACCGGACTGGTTCGATCATGAACCGGTTATTGATCTAGTCTGATTTTGATGTAAAAAAGGAAAAACATATCTTTAGATCTTGAATTTTTACATTTTTTTACATTTAAATTTTTGTATTAAATTTTTTTACATTAATTTCTTTTACTTTTAATTTTAATCATCTTAGATTTTTATTTGGCTTGCTTTATCAAATTTATTTTTGTATCATATCAGATAAATTAAATTAAAAAGTTATTTAAAAGATTAATGACTTATATTCTTTAAAAATTATGAAATTTGATCAATCACATCTTTAAAAAAGATGCTTCATATTTATTTTTTACTGAAAATTAAAGTAACAATAATTTTTGGATATCCAAATTTCAATTGTTTAATGTGATTAAAATTTAAAAAAATTTCATCAATTTTAGTAAAATAAAAACTTAATATAATCAAAATTAAAAGTAAAAACACTTAATATATAAAGTTTTTATTACAAGAACTCAATGTAGAAATGCAAAAAAATTCAAGGACTCATGAATGAGTTTTTCTTGTATAAATTGAATGGTCAATATTTTCTTTTTAAAAAATTCATATAACCTTACAAAAAGTACACTGTCTAACGCCAATGGTTTAATTAGTCTTTAAAATTTTTGAAGTTCATTTTTCAGTTTTCCTTTTTTTTTTTTTTTTTTACTTTTTCAATAATAAATTTAATTACCTAAAATTAAATGTTTATAGATAAAAATTTAATTATAAATTAAATTTTCAATTCTTTTTACCTCTTATACAATATTATCTATAATATATTTTTAAATTTTTTTATAAATAATATTTTTAAAAAAATAAAAAAAACTAATCGATTCCAATCCAATTGATCCAACCATGACCCGATTAACATTTTCAATTATCCGGTGCGATTTTAAAAACATTGCTATGTCACAAGCAAGCTTAAAAGGATACATCAATCTTCAATACTCGAGACAAAAGGAATCTAGTAATTGGACTGGGATCAGATCCTTCACACTGCCTAATTTTTCTGTTGGAAATTGCCAGTTCCTCTTCATTAGAGTTGAACCAGAGACAGGCTATAAGTTGAGATGAGTACCATCCATTGGAACTGTGCACTATCGGTGATCATTCTTTCTCTGTTAGCATTGAAGGGCATGAGCATTTGGTTCAAATACGGGTACGGTAAGTCCAATGCAAAAATCCAAATTCACATTAAGACAAAACATTTCGCTTCTGTAGATAGTAAGACTTGACGAGTCCTAACTCCTCAATAACAACTGTGTTCTGTTATTTGAGCTTGTTCATTTCCGGCCAAAAATTGAAGAATTGCAGTACCACAGGCTTCAGAATCACCCAAGTGGCACTCCAATGATATATACAAAATGTAACCAATCACCATACACAACAGAGATCAATTTCAATACATTACTTTCTCCTTTTTTTTTTTTTTTAACCCTTTGTAATTTACTTAAGCTGCAAGAACTAGTGCTTTAATCGTTCCCTGACTATTAGCAGTTAGCATTGTAGGACTATCACTCTTCCAGCATACAGCACTAATGAAGTAAGATCCTGCATCTTCATCAGTATCTTCCATTTCAGGTGAACCAAACCTATGCCATGTGACAGGTTTGGAAATTTCCTGCAAAATAGTATTTCAGTACTTCCATTTTGTTGCACTAGTAAAAGGAAAAGGAGAAAAGAACATTGTATAGAGATTGATGTCAATTGCATGACAACCTTGTGGTAGACAAAAACTTCGTTTGTTTCACTGCCGCAAGCAATGTATTCACAGTTTACGGAGAGACCCACAAAATTTTTTTCATTTGTGTGGCCTCTGAAGGTACGAACCTGTAAGCATTGCACAAAAAGTGAGTGAATGCAGTTCTATCAACTTCTTCCAAACGGATTATTATTTTAACGAAGAGTTGGCAGGATAATCAAATTCTGGAATCACCATCATACCCAATGAGAACAAAAAAAAAAAAAAGAAGAAGAAGAAGAAGAAAGAGAAAAGATCTCAGGGTTGTCGAGTGCTCAGTACATTGTCATCTCACTCAGACACATATGGCCAATCCTAGCATTTGACAAAATGCAGTAAAGTAATAAATCCCCACATCTCCTTAACAGTCTTCCTAATTTCAAGCACCAACTTATATTATATTAATTCCAGAAGGACTATTTCTGGCAGTGAATGAAAAGTTGAAAAGAATTTACATTCAGTTTTTTAATGAATAAATGGATTATTTTAGATGGATTCAATTTTTTTTCATCCAGTATCTGACAAATTTTACATCATAGTTTTGAGAATAAATTCTTCTTCAGAGGTACTCAACCATGCCAAAACTCCAACAGTGCACAATGCTGATCTTCCGGTGCTAAAACATAATAATAATTGCAAGACACAGATTACACATGTTTCTACCAACATATTACTTACAGGAAGATTCTCCTTCACATCCCATAGACGTAATGTGCTGTCTGTAGATGCCGAAGCAAGCTCATTGTTAGACAAGAATTTTACATATGAAACAGTTTTCCTGTGCCCACTGAACACATGCAGTGGTTGGCTGATGTTTCTGAGGTCATAATAGTGAATATGGTGGTCTGCTGAACCAACCTGAAAAAAGGTACCAAGAATTTCTAATTTTAAGGATACATATGCTAAATCAAATGCATGCAAATGCCACTGGATCATGCCCATATATCAACAATTGATAAGCTATGCTAATGAATTCCACTATTTATAGCAGATCAAACGAACTTTCCTTTCAATATGACATCACACATTTTCTTTCTACTTGGGTTAACTCATAGCTACAAAATCCATCTCACTCCTCACCCACTTGTACCCCGGCTCCGCGAAATTTAAGCTGTCAAACCCCAAACACCAAAGGAATCACACCTAAGTTTTGAATTCTCAGGCATGGCCTAGTTGATCAATTTCTAAGTGAGAGCAGAGAATGAATTAAGTGGAATTGACATTAATCAGCAAACAAGTTAGTGCCATAAGCTGCATCTGAATAAAGAACTGAGAGGAGCATACCGCAATGTGATTGCTAGATCCCGGATTATACTTGACGCAACAAATATTTGCTTTCATGTCAATGTTGAGAACACTAGCTTCCTGATTTGTGCACCAAACTTTGACCTGATTATTTCAATAAAGCAAAGACAAATCATAGTTATTTTTAAGTGGACTGCTCTGTGTCCTGAAAAGAAACCTGCAGTGCACAATGGTTTCTCTTCAAAATTAATCCAAAACCATCAGAGAATTCTGAGTTGCAAATAAGAAATCATATTCTCTTTGCTTAATTCTTCTAATATGAATCAAGTTGAACAGCATGCATACTGTAATACATAAGAACGAATAGTCAATGGTAGTTTTACCATACCTTGCAATCATCACTGCCAGACACAAGCATTGAGGGTTCCATGCGGGAAAAATCAACACTCCATGCACGTTTTTCATGCTCTTCGTATTCCATCACACTCTGCAATAAGATGTAACAATCTATGATAAAATTATCCAAAAGAAATTGAACTGATTTACAGAACCAGACACGATAGAAAATACATTTGTAAAAATATACATATAATACCTGCCTAGTTGTCACATCCCAAACAGTTACTATTCCTTCATAATCACTACTAGCTATCTGATTCTTAGCAAACTTGTTCCAACTCAAGCAGCTAAGCTTAGAACGTGTTGACATCTCCACAACTGGGCAGTGCATATCTGCAGGGTCATTCAGAACCTGGCAAGCAGCAGCATAGGCTAAGACTAAGAGAAGATATCTCCATATTTGGACAAATAAAATTTGTTTATGCAACAAATCCAACGACCAAAACATGCTATTATATTCTCTTTTTAGGCACCCACACGCAGAACAAAAGAAGGGCATCAACCTATAAGGTGTTACAACATATTAAATGGGAGAGAGCTGTTCTCATCATCTAGAGTTACATACATTTTAAGGGTAGAAAGGTGGTTCAATTAGTCCAAAATATATCATAAATCTTCCCTAGAATCTTTTTACGAAAAAAAAAATTTGATCGATTGTCAAGAATGAGACTGTTTCCTGTTTGGTGGTTCCGCCTATCCTATTACACACCATGGTCAAATTAGCAGTTGAGGCTGCGGAAAGAAATTGAGTAAAAATAATAATACAAGAATTGACATCGTTTCTGTAATTTAAATCCAGTCAATTCACAAATTAATTTGAAATTCTGTGTAGCATAACAATTTTGGCCAAATCTTTTTAAAATTTTATTAACTTATCTATCAACCTGCAAATCTATTTAAATTTTAACATAGCTCAACAGCTTGAAATGGGCATGTGAAATTTTTACGTGTGCAAGTTCCACTTCCACAAATGGGTTAAAAATTCAAATAATGAACAAATTCTAGAATTGTCAGAAGGTTAATAAATATTTGCTGAAATTGAAATAAATGCAAAATGATTGTGGCAAATTTTGACAAATTTGAAAGGATTGGCAAACCATGAACACATGTAAACTATTTTTGTCAACTGGTCTTTATTATTACATATGTCAAACATTACAAGTGCAGTAAAAGAGAAAGTTAAGAAGGGACCTCAGTTTAAAAATTTACCATGGAAAAGTCAAAAACTTTGATTCGTCTTGAAACTCCAGCTGTAGCAAATAGTTCATCGTCACGGTCAAACTCTATGCTGCAATCCAACATTTTCAGTAGATGAGTTTGAGTAGATACTGCTGCTACAGAGAGACATGCCACAGGCACAAGAACCACCAGTGAGGAATTTATTTGTTGGTGTGTGTATTTGGTAGGGAGATGGTGGGTTATGAATATAAGCAACAGGATTGACGCTATCCATTTATTCAACCAGCAGAACTAATGGCATCTGCAAAGTTCGTTCTTCATAAAAGCCAGGTTATCTACTATTCTTCCTTCTTTAAATCTCAAAAGGCCTACTAGTTTCGCAAATTATTATTCCAATCAGATCAAATTAACAAAAAGCCAAGGTCAGGTAAGGCCAAAATTTCAGGAAGAGAATTAAAAGAAAAGGAAAACTAAATTTTTTTTTTTTAAGATGGGAAAGACAGTTTCTTTAACTTTGGTGCGGCTTGCGGTGCTAAAATACTAATGTATCTAAACTTCAATTTCTGGTTCAATAGTTGGCCCAGCAAGCTTTGGGCTACAAAACAAGGGGTAGGTAGACATCCTCAAAAGATACGGGTGACAAATGCTTTTATCCTCAAGAAGAAGAGCTACATATTATCTTAAAATTAAATCAACTGATATTATCTTGTATATGGTCTTTGCATTTAAAATATTTTAAAATTTTGATCATACCCCAACTGAAAGTGAAGCAAATATTTCATCTGAAATCTAACCAAAATTATAAAATGTCAAAAGAAAAAGTAGACTCACCTTGACACTATATTGGCTGTGTGGAATATATCTCCATGCCTGAGTTCAGCAATGACCCTTAACCGACTGTTTTCAAAGAGATAAATGGGAATGCATACATAAAGGACAGTATAAATAAAAACATAATGTGCCAACCAAAAGATATATCAGAAGGTGCAAATGCTGATATTTTATACCTGTATTGAGTGAATGTACTTAGAACAGATTGAAAATCTGCAAGGCCTGAGTTATAGCCTTCTCTATGTATGACATTTTTATCTGTTTCTTGATGGTCATGTGATTGGTTTGCCATCTGACGACGCTTTTGCAGGTAACACTCTTGTAGGTCATTGAACTGCAGTCATGGGAAAGATGAGATTCATCAACATCAAGTAAGAAAATTGACAAAAGGATCCAGCTTCTCATCATATGACTATAGATATATTTGATACTCACCTAGGCAAACTGTAAGTCTGAATTTTATGAGAATTTTCTAATAATACATACTGAGATAGGTTCCTCTATGTGAATCCACAAATTTGCATTGCAAACAGAAAAATACATATGACCAACCCCAGGTAGAATCAAGCCCACAAACTTCCTGCACCCAAAACCCCCCCTCCCCCTCCCTTTCGCTCCTCCAAAGCAAGCACCCTTCTTCTGATACCCACGGATTTAAAACTCAAATTTCTGAAGCCATTTATTATAGAGATGAATTAGTAGGATAACTCACCTGTGCATGGACCCGCTTCTTCCTTACTACAGATAGTCCTGATTGACTATATTGCAAGTCAGACCCACTCAAAGGATCCTTTCTCTGAAGCCCATGGGAGCTTAATTGAGCCTTTCCGTCCATTTTCTTGGTTGAAAGATTCCCTGCAGTCATTGCTCTTGCATTAAGGGAACTGCTGATAACACTGTTAGTGCTCTTATCTACTGTCAGAGGCCATGGTCTTCTTCCATTTGGATCATCTTCCAGCATCATCAATTTTACAGAGTATCTATCCCTAGCACGATATAACTCAATTCTATGTCGCTGTACAGCTTCTATATCCTCCTTAATATACTGGATATCAGTCCGCACCTACAAAAAGAAATAAGATATTCATTGATTTACCAACTAATGAAACCTTATAAATTATGTTGCAATTAACATACACATCAAGAACAATTAAATCTGATGTACAGAGATGGAAAAGAAAAACCCAGAAGCTATTAGTTGTTAGATGCCTGACTCAGACCAGAAGATTAAATAGACAAGAGAAGAGTCATGGCAAAATTCGTCCAAATGCATAACAACTTACCTCGCTCAGTTCATCAACTTTTTGCTTACGTAAATGCTGCAAAAAGTCTAACAATATTTGCATATTTCTCTCAGCTTCGTCCTGTTCCATTTTTCTTTTCTTTTCTGCAAGCTGAGACGTAAGAGCATCCAGCTCCTTGATTGAAATTTCAAAACCCTAAGGATCACAAGAATAAGTCATATCAAAATTAATCAACCTCCTCTGTGGTGATGCTCAAGATCATTTTGTTACAAACTTAATTTCCACAATACGTAAAGCAATGTGCTTGGAACTAAAGACAAGGACAAATAACCATCCATTCATATGGTTATTTCTAATATATAAGGATTTCATTCCAAATTTTTATGAGCACAAGCTTCACAATAAAATTTCACTCGAGTCTTAACTCAGAATCGTCTACAAGCATTCAATTCAAAGACCTCTGCTAAAAGGCGTTACAATCTCATAATCCCATCTACCGCAAGCAACAAGCAACTAAACAGATGTAAATCGTTTGGGGCATAAACAACTAAAGCCATGAAGAAGTAATTTGCTAGGAATCAATGGAGTCAATAACAATGCAACAACTGACCTGTTGCAATGCTTGTTGAAATCGCTCAACCGGAGACGCATTTTTTGAAATTTGACGAGCAGAAGCCTTCTTCAATAGCTACAAATGTGGTACAGACAAACCGTATAACAATAAGCTGCATTTCCAAGTAAATCGTTTCAAAACACGAATTACGCTACAAAACTAATCATCAAATTCCAGAATCAATTTCATTGCATTTGAGACTCAGATTCAAATTGTAAAATAATAATTCCAGTATTCGGAAAAAAAATAGAAAAAACAAAAAATTACAAACCTTCTGAAGCAAGAAATTAGGGAAGAGCTGGTTGGTGGTGAGGTAATGGCCGCAGCAAGGGCAATCGCTCTTGTTACGGAGATGAGTAATAATGCACATGTAGCAGAAACTATGGCCACAAGAAGTAAGAAACGCGTCTTTAATAATCTGCATACATATTGGGCAAAGGAAATCTTTATCCAACTCGGATAATCCAGATTCTTCCTCCCCCACCGCCGCCTGAGAGGTAGGCTCGGGAAACGAGGAGGCCATGGCGAAGGAAGATCGTTTGAGGTCCGAATCGACGGCGGGGACAATCGCCCCCGTGGAGAAGTCTTCCATTTGTGAGAATTAGTTAAATTCAACCTGTGTGTTGTGCAAAAGCAGAGCAATAAGGATTACAGCGATGGTGGAGAAAGGGGGTCCATAGAACCGGTTATGAGGGGGAGAATTCTCCACGTGATATTTGTCCTTTGCACACAGGAAAGTGGAAACTACTTATCCGTTATCTGGACAATACAATCTTTCATTTTATTTTAGGGGTTTATACATGTATATACCGAGTGTTGTTTCCATATTCCTACGTATAAATGAGTGTTGCTATACGCTTCGTTGGATTAGAGAACTTTTAATCTTGACCATTGAATATCAGTGATTTATTTATTGACAACCTTATGAATCGGTAGCTTTAGAGAATGGGCCATGCACAAAATGGGCTTGCTTCCTGCATTTATATTTTTTTTATAAAAAATTAAATTTTTAAATTTTTATTATAGAAGTATGTGAAATTAATCGTTTTTCTTTCTTTTTCTTTTCCTTCCTTTCATATCTTTTCTTTTATAAAAGGCTCTTTTATATCAATTATTTTTTTATTTTATTTTTTTACTATATTTTTTAAAACACCCCATTAACATTTCATTATTTATTTTTTTATCTAAATTTTTTAAACACAATTAATCAAACCTTTTTCGTATAAATTGTAATTGAAAAAATTAAAACTTAGAAAATAAATTTTATCACATCTAAGAAATGAACTGATTGAAAAATATGTACTATTCGCTTAATTAGATTGCACTTTGATTAATTTTTTATTTTTATGTGAGTTGAATTAAATTCAATATTTTATTAAAATTAACAAATCATATTAAATATTAAAACATATCAAGTGTTTGTTTAAGTTTTAAAACTAGTGCAAAATACTTTGAATACTATTATACAAAAAATTCTGAAAAATAATATACATTATTAAATCATGGTGCACAAATAGGAAAGTATGTTTTAGCGTATATTTGAAATTGAAAATTTAGAAAAGAAGTACAATTAAAATCCAAAAGTATTATGGTAGTTTTTTGAAAATTAGGATTAAAAATGATGCATATCATGTTTTTTTTTTGGTAAAAAATGCTATAGATCCTTAAATTATAGCTTTTTTTTACACTTAATCGCTAATTTTTTACTTAATTAATTGAAGTAATCAAACTTTTAATTATTATTTTATTAATTTTATCCAATTAAGAACTGAATATTTGTTAAAATGAAATTTTGAGAATTTAAATAAATCATATAAATGTTCATGGATCAAAATGTTCCAAAACAATAATTAATAAATATTGTTAAAAAGCACTAAAAAAATATTCATTTAATGAAACAAGTATTTTGCCTAATACTTTTCTATATTGATTAGAGATATAATGGTAAAATAAGAAACCAT
>CANXYI010303680.1:0-13026 GCA_948208565.1 Hura crepitans | reverse complement strand
TTAGGTTCAGCCTAACAAGCAAATCCACACTAGTTAAATTTCACCTACTTGAGGTAGGCATTCGCATTTGATATAGCCTTATGACAAAGAAAATATCTTTAACTAAGGCACTTTGTTATGTACTGTTTCAATTTATGTATTTTCTTAACATACACTAAAGTGGGGGCAACTGTAGATGCCCTACCTTTTAGGCCTATGATGATAACTAGAAATAGACTCTAAGGCAATAATATAAGCCATTTGGAAACTTAGTTTACACGGACTGGCCTGATATTGGTTCGTTTGGACATAATGCCATTAAGTCTGTACCCACTCACTTAGACTCTATCAAGCCTAAGGCCCATGGTCTGCCTAGACAAATCTTAGTTTACATCCACACGGACTAACTTAAACTTGGCCTAAAGCCCATGGACTGGTGAGAAAACCCACGACCTAAGTCTGCGCAGACTAAGTAGTCCAAGTCTATATGGACTTATCGGTGAAAATCTTCTAGAAGTGCGAGCTTCCTATTCAGATGGTATTGCCTAATCTTAGAAGGATTTTGAATTTTTCTAGATGGGAAAACCACCTCTTAAACTTATAAATACCCCTTTTTGGTATGAAAGAGGTGAAGGCAATTTGATGAGCTAAAAACCCTACAGTTCTAGAGTCTAGGAGAGGATTCCGACATAATATTTGCACTACTAGTCCTATAGCCCACACTAAATCCTATTCTTTCTAAAATCTTACATTCTTGTGTTATTGTTTAAGAGCTTCTTCATAAGGTAAGATCTAAGGCCTCTTATTGTACATATCATATATTTTCATATTATTCATATGGACCTGTGATCTCCCATGAATGGTTATAAGTGAGGTGATTCTAGGTAATCCTTACCTTAATCACAGGAGTAGGTCGTTGTTTTACACTATTTTATTATGCATAACTGGCTATTTACATGTTGTGATTATTTTATTATTTTAATCCTAATCGTATGGACCTATCTTAAGGCATGTTTATGTCTGCATGGATTTAATATATTGATATACATAGGATCAGATGTTTGTGTGGACTAATGTTTGATAATAGTTTTTTATTTGCTTTGTATACCATGTTTCGATGGGTTCTATTTACCATATCGATGTGCTTGTATGATGTTGTCATGTTGTATAACTATTTTGCTTCTTAAAATGCATGTTGGTGATCTTTTAGAATTAATGTATAGTCTACATAGACTCCTTTTCATAAGGAATGTAATCTATACGAATGGTTATGCCTTGTATTTACTAGTTTTTAGCTTGCATTCTACATGGATTCCCTCTGACAAGGATAGTAGTTCGTTTGGACACCTATTTTTGTAAATACATGTGTCAATTTATATGTTTTCTAGGATTAATAAATATGTAGTTTCTCTAGTGATGATTTCATATAAGTATGTATCATAATCCATTCATTATTTATGTTAAATAAGTTGTTCTATTCTCTCTTTAGGTCCTCACGGACCATTATTTGTTATTCCTAACATGTTCCTTGAGTTGCTTGCAAGAGGCCATTTTTACTGGATTAGAAGTCTATACAGACATATTAATCATAATAAGTTGTAGTTTGCATGGACATATGCTGGAGCCATTTTGAGTCTGTACGAACTTAACAACATACAGATGAGACCTATTATATACCATGAACTATTTTATTTAGTTTTGTACCTTTAATTCTCTTACTGATTTTGGATTGTAATATATAGCTTAATAACTTATTTTACATGCCAAATGCCTAAAACTCATATTAAATAGTTTTCTATCTTAATTAATTGGTGTTTTCGTAATAAAATAGTTTTAAGTTTTTCTTAATAAAAGTCACATGAAAAAATGTATTTTAACAAAGACCAATCTCCTGGAGATAGAAGTTGGGCAATTACTATCAATTCCTATGGAATTACAAGTAATTGTCAAGTTAAACCACAATTAATGAATGTCTTAATTTTCTAGATGTATAATATATTGCTATGTTGTATGATTTAAATACTGCAATTTACTTTCTCTAAGTGAAAAAGTGACATAAGTGTTTTAATTATAATGCATGCTTGCTTGACAAGGGATTGATAAACGTTACAATATAATGGAAGGCATATTGTAGATACCTCACCTTTTAGCCTATGATAATAACTAGGGATAGGTTCTTAAGTAATGGGATTGACCCAATAAGGTCTATACGGACCTAGTTCAGTAAAAACAATATGGTCTACCCGGATAAGCACTACTAGCCCAAACCAACCCTACCAAGCCTATGGCCTAAAGTTTGCACGGTACATAACTAAGCCCACATTTGTATAGACTTGCTAAAATTAGCCTAAGACTTTAAACTGGTAGGAAATTAATTAGTTCACATGGACTAAGCATTTTAGTCCGCATGGACTAAGTGATGAAACCTATAATGGATGCCTAAGCATGAATTTAGTGTCTTGGAGGCTATAAATAGCCGCTCGAGATGTGTGAACAAAGGGGGAAAGAGCTTAAAGGAAAAAGGGAGGCAATTAGGAAGCTTGGAGGCTCTTTAAAAATAATGTTATAAGCATCCAAGAGACCCATTCCATGAGTTTAAGTGAGAACTATGACCAGGATATGATCTACTAGTCTTTTAGCCCTTACTCAAAATTATTCTTTCTCCAAACCTTTACATTTTTATGCCATTGTTCAAGAGTCCAATCACAAGGTAGGATCTGAGGCCTCCTATTATACATTCATATTATAGACCTAGGATCTTCAAGGATTGATCACAAGCGAGGCGATTATATGTAATCCCTGTTTCCATCATAGGAGTTGGTCAACATTTTAAGTTGTTTAAATGTGTATAATTGATTGCTATTATGTCATAAACATTCTATAATTTTCATCCTTATCATATAGACTTATTTGTAAGCGTGTTAACATTTACATGGACTTATATTCTTTATATGCATATGACATGTAGTCCATACAGACTTAAGATTGATAACAATGTCTTATTTGTCCTATGTATACTGCTCTAATATATTCTGTTTACCATATTGACATAACCCTCTGATGTTATATGCTGTACAATTATCCCATTCCCTAATATGTATATTGTTAATGTACTGAAATTGTTGTTTACTTCATACAGACTTCCTTTCATGAGGAATGTAGTTCATACGAATGATTTTATTTTATTCTTATTTACTCTATCTTGAAGTCCGCACAGACTCCCTTTCATAAGGAATGTAGTGTGCATAGATATATGTGTTATTTGTTTGCACTATGATTGTTTGTTCTATTTTGTAGTCCTCATGGACTCCCTCTTGCAAGGAACGTAGTCCACATAAAATATATTTTAGTTTCCAATTTTTACATGTATTTATCTCTTGTCCTTTTTGTCAATCTTTGTGAATCTTTTATCTAGCATCATTAACCGCTTCTTTTAAGTTATATGCAAGTGACCCTTCTCACTGGAGTAGAGGTCTGAACTGATATATAACCCTTATAAGCAGTAGTCCACATGGACACTTGTTAGAGTTTTATAGAGTCCGCACAAACTAAACATCGTACAGGCGGGACTAGTTTTATATTATGGACTATTTCTTTTGGTTTTGTATTTTTGCTATTTCATTGCTTATTTTGGGTTTGTAATAGCTTGTTAATAACTTGTTTTGCACGCTAATGCCTAAATCTTCACATCAAATGGTTTTTTACCTAATTAATCAGTGTTTTCCTCAATAAAATGGATTTGAACTTGCCAATTCCTACAAAATTACAGGTAATTGTCAGGTCAAATAACAACTAATCAATGACTCAATTTATAGATGTATAATTACACTTGTTATATTCTTTAAATATCGCAATTTACTTTTTACACATGAAAAGGTGACATAAATGCTTTAAATATAATGCATGTTTGCTTAAAAAGGGATTGATAAATAGTATAGTATACAAGAAGGCATGTTATTCAAGCATAAAAAAGATCTAAATTTTGAACCTTTTTGGTACAAAAGATTAGAGGTCTTGGTGTAGAGGCTAAGTGGTGACTTCACTAACCATTCTCATCTATGATAAAAATATCATAATCTTTATAGTGGCAACTCCACTAGGGATTGAGAAACTCAATCTAAAAGTGCCCAAATAATATGCCATTTAATATTCTAATTTTTATCAATCCCACACATTACATCCTGTATAAACTATGTCCCTTCTACCATCGATGGTGTTGTGAACCATGACTCCATTTTTCATTCTAGAATGGAAAAGTACTAGCATATCTATCACTCAAAAGCCTAATGCCTTTGGGTATATGAAAAGATGAACTAATGGATCACTATTATCCTTGATTGGAAAGACTCATTAGGAGGGACCTCTACTTGCGAGAGCCAATAAGCCTTTTGACCAAACCATAAGCCTATATATTCAAGCTTAACAACTTCTCCTAGGTTACATGACCCTAAGAGATTGTGATTGCATTATGATTGCTATGCAGGCCTATTTCATTTAACCTTATTTAAAATGGGGGCAAGCCTATTGTACCTTTTATCAAGAATGGGCTCAACCTAATTTCACCTCAAATAAGGCTTAAATGTTGTAGGCCATTATCCTTACATGTGCTTTAAATACAAGTGGTCATTGGGCCTAAATAAACCTATATTCAAACCTATGTATCCCACAATAATGATTAGGGAATCCCATCTAAGAAGAATGACTGAGACCACGAGTGTGGGAGTAATAAGGTTGGAAGGCTTATTGCTTGCGTTTGTCCTTATACATATAACATGTATCCTTTTTGTATACACATGCATAACATTATATTGTATTTGCTACATAACATAAACTTTACATCCTTCTTGCTTTACATCTTTCCTATTTTTATATACCATGTAAATATCATGCTTTATCTTAATGCATATGTATAACACTATACCTATTACATAAACTTTGTATCATGTATCTTTAGTTCTTTTAATTCTATAGATGCCATTTTATAAAAGGCTACTGAGATTGGTGCTGAGCTTAGGTACACCTCAATGGCAAACTCAATCTCATGTTTAGGTGGTAACCCTAGTAGCTTATATGGAAAGATATTTAGGAATTCTGCCACCACTAGTATCTAGCTAACATCGGGTCTTGTCTTTTTAGTATCAACCACATATGCCAAAATATCCTTGGCAACCCTTCCGGATTATCCGCCTACTTATCACTATAGAGATAACATTAGACAAAAAAATATATTCTTTTGCTAACTACTGTAATTTCCTTCCCATCTATTGTTTTGAGAGTGATTCTCTTTTATTTACAATCCATCATGGCATGGTGTTTGGATAACCAGTCCATACCTAGTATGACATTGAATTCATTAAAGGTTAACTCGATATGATTTACTAGAAAGATGTGTCCTTAGATAGCTAAAGAACAATTCTTATGCACTCTATTCACTATCACATGTTTCCTTTTAGGATTATTGACCATAATCTCTATATCTAAAGGCTCTGACTATAACCCTCTATCCTATGCTAATGTAGTGCAAGTGGACCCCAAATTAACTAATGCCAAAATAGGTGAATTAAAAAAGTAAAATGTACCAGCAATGACATCTAGGGAGTTTATCTCCTCTCAGGCTCTAATGGCATACTAACGTGCTAAGGCCCAAGCCTCTATTCTTTATCTTACCTCTGATTAAGGCTGTTGACTTCCTCTAGCTTTGTCTCTTTTACTCTCTTTTTGACTCCTAATAGGTGCTGGTTACGAAGCTTGGAGTCATATAGAGTCTTTAACATCGAGTCTCAATAGATAATCCTTCTGGTAATGGCCCTTAGAACCACATTTGTAGCATGTCCCTAGGATAAATCTATAGCATATACCTCTATGTCTCCTCCCACATATGCCACAGACAGGCAGTGCACTCTTAACTATAGACACTAGTGCACTGGTGGCTAGTATTTACTATCGAGGCTTAAATTGCCTTATTAGCCTAGATCTCTAAGCTAAAACTGATCTTTATGATGTCTATGTAACTGAGCCTCCTTTTTATTTCTTGCCCACTTCTGGGTTGAACTGGCTTGACTTGCTGTAAAAGATATCTTTTTCTAAAAATTCTCTCTCTTTTCTATCAATATATCTTCTACTATATAGGTTGCAGAGACTAACGGGGCAAATTCTTTTATCTTACTTACAACTACTTGCAATCAAAAGTCAGTGTCAAGGCCTTTCTCAAACCCCCTACACCTCTCTTCTTTTGTGGGCACTATCTCTATTGCATATCTACTCAACTTGGTCAACTCTTTTCATACTCTGATACTAGTCTTCCCCTTTATTTTAGGTTAAGAAATTATTGCCTCTTCTTCTCTAAATAGTTTTCTATAATGTACCTCTTCCTAATTTTCTATAAGAAAAAGTCCCATGTCAAACTGCCATTGCTTTGTGTATTACAATCATCCTCCACCAGTGATATGCCTCTTCTTGTAATAGTGAGGTGGCATAAATCAAATTCTCTTATGGGTGCACTTTAGCTGCTCCAATATTAGATTGGTTCTTTTAAGCCAATATTCTACTATAGCAGAATCATCTTTGTTCATCCCTATAAAGTCAACAACTCCCATCTTCTTTACTCATTCCAAGTATATCTTTTAGAGGGCTTGAGATAGTGGTGGTTATTATTGTTGTACTGTGGTAGAGGTAGGGGTAACTGCTACAACAACTTGTTTAAAGACTTTTACCATTTGTTGTATTAGTGTTAGTTATACTTGCATTAGTTGAGCTATATCACTAGCACGAGAGTTTTTGAACTCACCAACTCATGAACAATTATAGAGGCATGGCTCTCCACCTCCTCTGTACTAGCTGGCTATCTTAGTTCACTCATCTTTAATCTATATCAAAAAATAAACATTAGCCTAAAACAGTGTAATGTTATGTGATGGATGTATATACGAAACCCTACGGCACTTATATGCACTCTAACAATGCCTAAACCTTGCTCTAATACCACCTAATATAACACCCCTTACCCGACATGATAGTCAGATCTGAATGAGAGATGGCATATTATGACACCTCTCACCTGAACCATTGCTAGCTCGAATAAAAGATAACTTGTTGACTGATTATGCCTAGTTCCACCATTATTTTCTTAAATCTTGTTATGTGTGTATATGTGTGTAATTCAAGAATATTTTAGGCCTACATGTATCTAATCTATATATTATGTCCTACTTAGATAGTAATCCGAGAGCATAACGACTATGCAGTGTCATGTTCCAAAATAAAACCTGCAGAAAATAGCACTTCTATAAAGTCCTAATTTTAAATCAATATCCCGGACTACCCTTCTGATCCTTATAACCTATCTCAATTAACATTCTCAAAATCAAGTTATCATATCAGTTATAATCATTACACCATTACCACATAACAAAAGTTTACATGCATGCATATCATAAGCATAAAGCACCTATTATATTGTTAGACATCTCCACATAACTCAAGTAATATGTACATGAGACAAAATTAACTCATTCTACTTATTTACATATGAGTGCCATCCACTATTATGTATATCACACTATATATGACAAAGGTATACCAAAAAGGTTGAAGCTGGCTCTACTACACAGTTATTTTGAGGCTAGACTAAAGATACTTATGTACAACTTATGCATCGAAGACAATGCACTAAGCATCAAGCTTAGTGGTGTATTCGATAAAATATGCTCACCCACTCATATACAAAATAATATTTAGCATGCAATGTCACATAACATATGTGTTATGAAATAAGCCAATGTACTATCATATCCAATTAGCTATATACGTAGAATAATTATTTTACTTAACCTTATTTATCATGCCCGTGTCCTTACCTATTTACTGCAATGTCACTTGGTATTCTCATATTATGTTATTTACTATAATTAATAATTTATTTACCTTTATGTACACTTGTATCATGAATTAATTACTATTTCATTACTCATTATGTCACATACTATTTTTTTCCATTTACTAGCCCATATTAAATAGACACCAATCCCACTACTGGATATCAGGATCACGATGTGCAGTGGCCCACATTTTGGACCTCATGGCTACTGCACTAGCATATCATATCAATATAAGTGTGTAGTGGCCTTAATGAATCTCCTAGCAGTTATACCCATTTTATTATATGTGCGGTGGTTCTATTGGACCTCTTAGTGACTACACCCACATTAATATTGATATCATTAATATCTATAAGTGCACTGGTCTTGTTGAACTTCTCAGTGGATGCTCCTACATAGAAATATTTGCAGTGGTTTTGTTTAGACCCTTTGATAGTTGCACTCCTATTATAATTGAATATCATCGAATATCAACATATCCATGTATAACTAACACCAAAGTGCCATAACAACTGCTACTTCAAAAATAGCATAAAAACCATCAATTAGAGCATCTTTAATTACCTAAAAAAATGATAAGGTTTGAATTTAGGGTTTACCTCAATTTAGGAGTTTGAAACCCAAAATGTTTTCACTTCTCTTTTTCCACTAAACTTAATTCCTTATGTAAAATTGACACTAAAATTGAACTCTAGAGGTGATGTAGAGCATTTTTGTTACATAGAGTAAAGGATTTCATAGAGTTTTAGAGGAATTATGAAGAAAAATGGGAGAGAGGAGAGAGAATGGCTATGTTGTCAACTTAAGGGGAAAAGAAAGATGATGAAGCTTTTGATCTTATATGGCACATTTACACACGTTTACACCTTATATACTAAGACAATGGATAGCCAAAATCACACCATATAGTGATCTGATGGCTACAATTAATCCTATTTATGTTTTAAGCTTTAAAAATGTAATTTTAATGTTTAAGGTGTTAGATGTATACCCTAAAGCTCATGTAATAGGGTTATATTCATGTATTCAAACCTTGTGAATTTAAATTATAAGGCATTTCTCTTTTATATCATAGTAATTTTATGTACTACTTATAATTATTTGCAATGACTTAAACTATGTTATAAAGTCCTTAATATAAAATCATAGTACAGAGGAAATAATGAAGTGTTCATCAAGTGAAATTCTTATTATATTCAAATGTTATATGCCTAAATATCTCTGATCATAGTATTAACAAGATGGGACATTATTAATATGGATAGATCAGCACATGTTATACTTCTTCATTAGATCAAGCAGTAGTTCTCATAAGTTGTAAGCATAAAGATGTTTGAAGTTAACACGTGTATACTTGCTTGGGAAGTAAGTACATCGAAAACCCACCTGAGATTCTTATGTGGATACTTAATCTATATCAGTGAAAGTATCTCATTATATTAGTGGCGCAAGTATCTTTAGACTTGAGATTACTAATTATCTTAAATATATAGTGACATACTTTGACTCTAAAGCTTTTACTCCGAATAAGAAGTATGCATAGTGAGGTGTTTGGGTATGGCATGACACATTTGAAGATAGTGTAGTAATCAACAAAAGATTCACCACCCTAAATTACAATGAAGAGTTTATCTCATAATTCTTATCACAAATCTATATTTAGGAACCTCTAGCTAGAGCAAAGTGTCATATGTGAATGGGATTCAGTAAGGGCATTTTGGGAATAAAGGTGAAATTATCATAACAGTATGTCTAAGGCTTAATTAGACATACTTGGTTAAGCTATAAGTTGACACAAGTCCATATTCAAAACTGGATGAGGTAAAAGATAGTGAAAAGAGTTTATTGCATTGTAACTGTATATGGAAGGTTTAAGTCAAACTACTTGACTTTTTAACACTTGGATAGCCCTGATGCATGGTTATATACCTCTCTTGACTTGTATATTAGTGATATATCAATTAGTGAATTGATATTGATTTAATAAGATTGAATCTATAGAGTCCCAGTTGGACTGGGACTCTAATCCATTATGTACTACCAAGCTGTTATGGAAACCTATAGAGTCACACACATAAAAAGAGTTTGAGAAAGATTTAATGAGATTGAATGTTCAAATGATATGAGATATCATTGAAGGATGAACTAAGAAGAATAAATAAGCAAATGGGCTTGGTGCCTACTTACAAATGAGAAGTCCAGAAAATCAAGGTTTTTGGATTTAGGCCTTGTTGAGTCCAAATTTTAATTGTTCTTACATCTAAATTTTTTTGTGAACTTTTAAAAGGTCTAAAAGGCTTTAAATTAGAGTAATTATTAATCCAAAATGGGGCCTAGGAGTGCCACATAGGATTAATGAAAGTGGGGCCAAAGCAAATTGCACATATGCTTATTAAAAGGCTTATGTGCATAAGACAAAAAAGGGCCCAATTGGTAGGTCCATTCTAGTTTGACTTAGGGCAAATTTTGTAATGCCTGCGAGTTTCAGTTTCATGAATAGTACTCTTGAGGCATGAATAATATCTCTCGGGACACTAAGGCACCTTATAATGGCTAAAAATGGGAGTACTAGTCATAAAACTTTGACGGGCCAAAAAATGAGGAAAATGAAATAATTAAAATTTTAGTAAAACCAATAGATCATTTTAAGCTAAGAATTAGTGAATAGTGACCTTAGTTGGCATTGTGTTGAGAATAGCCTAGATGGACTTGAAAATAACATACTCTGAATATAAAAAATTCTAATGAATCTATTGGTGAAGGAATTTTAATTTTCTGAGGTCATTTGATATTTATTTGGAACTTTTTAATTACGTGAGTGAATAATAACCTTAGTTTTCTTTAGAGTTTTGACCTGAGGTTTTATGGGGCCTTTAATGGGTACTATCAAGAATTTTTGGAGGTCTTGAAAAATTATTTTGAATTTTTGAAGTTTAAAACAAAAGCGGATTAAAATGGGTCATCGGATTGACACGTGACGCCATTCAGGCTGCCCACCTATTTAATATAAAAGGGAGTGTCACATGTGCCTAACCACCTCACCATCATCTTCTTCCCTAAGGTGGTCGACACCTCTCTCTCTCTCCTTCCTTTAGTTAAGTAAGCCAAAATCCACCAAACCTTATATGATTCTTTGCTTTTATGACCTCTTAAAGCTCTTCCCACTAACAAAATTAAGAAAAAGGGGCTAGATTTTGAGTTTTGAGCACTTGATAAATAGTCCCAAAATTTTGTGCAAGTGATTTTATTCCATTTTTTATTTTAGTTTTAGGTAGTTCTACGTGAAGGAAGATTAACCATGTAATTGGTTTTTAAATTGGAGCTATGCAAGATTTTTTAGAAATTTTTAAACACTAAATTGGTGTATGTTTGTAGAAAAAGAAAGGAAGCTTAAGGAGAAAGGGAAAGACAAGGCTTAAAGTGGTGAATTAGGGTGCTTTGACACCCTAGGTATGTGAATTTAATGTAGTATATGTGTTTTGTGGTGTGTGTGCACATATATGTATCTAAAAGTGTTTATGAAAGTGACATTGTGTGAGAATATATGTGTGTTTGCTTATAATATTTATATAATTGTGTTAAGGTAATTATAACAAGCTTATGTGTATGATGGATGCATAAGAAATGCATGTGCACATATGTGTCTAAAGTTTGGCCGAATGGTGCATGAAATGGGAATGTATATGTGTACATGTGTAATTAAAATGGGAATATAGTGTAATTAGGCTAAAAAATGAGTACAAAGTATGGTTGAGATATGAGATTGTTAAGAAATGAATTGGTGGTGTATGAACATGGTATGTCTGTGAGGTATGTCATGGTCATGAGGTGGATGCATGTGCATAAAAGTTAATGGCATTTAACATAAGACATAAATTGGTAAGGATTAACTAAGTGTAATATAAGGAAATAAAATGCCAAGTGTAATGGTAATGATTACATCCATGTAAGTAAATTTGATATAGCCTAGTTGAACATATGAGAACAATTGCTTAGAATTATAGGACTATGAGAATGAACAAAATGAATAATGTAACAATGCTAAAAAAGGGTTGTAAATATTGGTTATGTGATAATGGAAATGTGCATGTAAATGGCATGGCAACACATAAATGGTATGACCATATATTGAATGACTTAAAACTAGGAATGTGAAATGATAATTAGTGTTGGCCTATATTAGTTAAACACTCACTGGATAGGTTGATTAGTTAACTAAGGAATTAACAACTATTAAAGGTTATAATCTTTACGAGCCATTGCCTGTGTACATGATATAGTAGGTGCAGCCATCGAGGTTTTGATAAAAAGCCCTGCACACCTAGGTATTGAGAGGTCCATATAGGCTAATTCTTGTAATAGATTTGGGAGGTCACACAGGGCTAATCCCTACTATCCACCTAAGCTTATATGACATTTGGGATTTAAAAGGTCCCATAGGGTTGATCCTTGCTATCTTTGTCGAGACCCGACCCTCGACGAAGGCTCAAAGCTTTGTTAGGAGTCGCCACTAACTGATTAAGGCGCAACTAGTCACCTAATAAATTTGGTCTGCATTTTGAGTTTAGAATTTGTCTGACATGAGGAAGGTATTAAGCACCTCATGTCATATACTTTTTTTGGGGGGAATTATTGTCACTTTATTGAATTTATTCTATTTTTCATGACTATTTAACTAACATTTATAATTGAATGGTTATAGTGTGAAAGGTAATTTCTCCTTTATAGTAATTTTATTTTTTTAAGTGATTCAAAAAGTATATATATATATGAATATACATAAATGTATAGATTTGCAAAATTCATACTTTTTAAAAAAAAACCTTATTTTATTCTTTTTTTTGTTGGCAGGACGTAATTGATCAATACGACTGAATTACATGAATTTATAAAAAAAAATTTGCTCAATATAAAATCACAAATATATATAAATCCTACTTATTTACAAATTGCTTCAAAAATTTCTTATGACTTTATTCTACATTTTACAATGATATAATTTCCATATTACCTTAAAATTAAACTACTTAATTTATTAGTTCACTTTTCTATATATATATATTAGTATTATTAGATTTTTCAGTATTTTTTTGATGAATTATTAATAAGTTGGAAATTATGGATTAAATTGATTTTTATTGTTCGAATAACTTACATTATTTCTATTTAT
>CANXYI010303577.1:0-10325 GCA_948208565.1 Hura crepitans | reverse complement strand
TATCAGCTCTTTATTTCAACTCTCTTTATTATGTAATTACAGATAAGTTTCTATTTGGCTCACTTACAGTTATATACTTTTCCCTCTATAACTTATTACTTCCTGCCTGTTTTCCTTATCATTTATTATTCCAACCGTCCTTTACTTCTTTTAAGAGTTTTACTAGGATTACATAGGTTTACTCCATGTCCATTGATAGCTTATTTTCTGTTCTAAGGTAATTGCTTATGAGTTGTTTCCTTTATCACAATTTTCTTTAAAATATCTTAAGAATTGGTTTAATTCCTTTATTAACCCATTTATACCCACAAGGTTTGGGAAGAACTCCTAACCACTGGATAACGGGAATCACAATATGCAGTGGCCCCCATTTTGGACCTTGGCTGTTACACGAACCCAGTTTGAGAACCGAACAAAAGACAAAGTTGTACAGTGCCCCACATTATGGACCTTGGTGTCTGTACACAACCTTCACTCGATAGCAGGGATCAGTTCCGAGGAACCTCCCAATATCAGAAAAGGGATAGCAGGAATCAGCCCCGTGGGACCTCTCAATATCCCAGTACAATCAACATAAGCAAAACAATAGGTGGATAGCAGGGATCAGTCTCGTGGGACCTCCCAATATCCGTAAGTGGGTAGTAGGGATCAGTCCGTAGACCTCTTAATACCCAAAGCGTGCAGGCTCAAAGCAATACTCAGTGGTTGCACTCGTCATACACAAGCTAAAATCCATATAGACTTAGCCTGTAGCAGCTGCTAATCCTTAGTTGACCGGTCAACCTATCCAGTGCATAAGTAACCATCAATCCCTAAAAATTCCCTTTCCATTACCTTACAAAGCCAATAGTTTCATTATTCAGTTTATCCATAATAAATTGTATCACCTTAGTTCACTTATCAGCTAAAGTCCATATAATATCTTTTTAGTTTCAACAAGTTGTCATTTCCTCACTTTAGTTCCACTATGGTCATTAACTTCGTATAATTGTCTTTTACCTTTTTTCACAGTAAATCTTGATCCTTTTTTGTTATCAACATATATCTAATTTATCTCATTTCCATGAGTCTTACCAGGTGATATTTCACATATTTTATGTATGTAATTCTTGCATTATTATACCATGACTTGGTTCTTAGATTTCGTAATTCACTTTCTTTGTTACCATTTTTTTTCTAGTAATATTTCTCTTCTGTACAGTCTGATTATTTACTCAATACGCCTTATAGAACTCTTTACGAGGTTTACCCCATACATAATCTTTAAGTCTTTATTAATTATAATTTCTTTTCATGTCCTGAAGTCTATTAAATTTACAGTTTTTACTTTCCTGAAGCTTTATCCATACATTGTTATGCAGTAGCAATTTCTTCCTTTGTTTTCTTAATTTATTCATTCAGCTTTTCAACAATTTGTCAACTCCTCACCCCATTCTTGTTCTAATTTAACCCAATTAATCACTTTCCCCCTTACCAAATATTTATTCTAATTATTTCCAAGGTAATGAGACACAAATTTTAATTTATTTCGTCCGATTATATTTTTCAGTCAGGTACGGGTCATCATAATTTACCAGACAGTTAAGTCCATTGTTTTACATAAGAGTTACTATTCATTTGGTAGGTTTTTCTCACCAACCTAACACTCTATTTTAATTTCCTTCCTCTTAAATCCTTACATCCCAACATACCTTATGCCACCCAACATTTTAATTATCTTAACACATAAATTCTTAATTTCATCTCTTAACTTTAAACCATATCTCTTAGTCAAATACTTATTCTTGCACCCACTATTTTCAACTCTACCTAGTACATTACATGTTCCTACACATCCATCCTTCATACCTTGTTCACACATCATTTTTTATGAATTCTTCTCACATAACCACATTAGTCATTCCATGTTACTTACATGCCATACATCATAATACAATCCCAACCTTACATGCCATCATGTCATACATACGTACTCATACCATGGCATACATGACATATACCTAGTCATGCATGCAACACATGCATACACATCTCTTCCGCATCCAATTCACATCCTTGACATCATATCTCCTCAAATTACACATCCTAACATACCATTCACATACACCTAACTTCTATACAAAGTGCCTAAACTTAGATTCCATATTTTCCTTAACATACATGATGTGTTTCAGTTAAATTCACTTATAGTGGGCTCCATGTCATGTCGAAGCTACTCCAGAACCCTTAAATCCATCTTCATCCTTCTTGAACCACCATTTCCAAAACTTCCATATTAGGGCTTCCACTTTGAAAATTTCTATGAAATTCCATAGAGCTTCATATTGAAATTTGTCTTCTCCCATGACATCAACATACTCAATACTATAGAAGAAAAATAAAAATTCCAAGAAAAACCAACTTACTCACCAAAAGAGCATTATTCATCAAGTGCTCATATTTCACTTTTTAGGCTTCCTTTCTTCATTCTGTCACTTAGGTTGGCTTCAAGGGATCATGGAGGTTCAGGACCACATAAATTTTGTGGGTTTTTTGGCATAGGAGGAGAGAGAAATGAAACAAAAATGGAGGAGGGGAGGGATGGCCATGGCGTCGGCTTTTTTAGGTTTAGGGAGGAAGATGACTTCTTTTCT
Source organism: Hura crepitans (assembly GCA_948208565.1). Classification (NCBI taxonomy): domain Eukaryota; kingdom Viridiplantae; phylum Streptophyta; class Magnoliopsida; order Malpighiales; family Euphorbiaceae; genus Hura; species Hura crepitans. The sequence goes on along the minus strand of CANXYI010303577.1, from coordinate 7,692 downwards.
ATTATCCATGCCACACACATGTCCCTTTAAGTACTTAAGCAAAGTGGATGGCCACGATCGTGCCATGTATCGATTGAACTGTCCAAATTAATCCTACTTCACTTTTAACTTTGAAAATTCAAAATAATTTCTACAGACCTCCAAAAATTATAATTCTAGTCCCAAAAATCCTCGATTAAATTCATTAAGGGTCCTGCAAAATTTCAGCCTAAAACTCCTTCGGGAGCTAGGGTTAATATTCACTCCATACCATTTTTAATCTTCAGAAATTCACAAAATATTCTTTAGATCTCTAAAAATATTCATTTTAGTTTTAAAAATCCTCGTTTAGTGTCACTAAGGCCCATGTAAAATTTCAAGTGAAAATTCAACAGTGAACTTTTTGACACTATTCACCCGTCAAAATAAAATATTCAGAAAAATATTAAACCAACTCAAAAAATTAAAATTCCTTCTCCATCATACTCATTGAAATTTTTGAGGTTCAGAATATGATATTTTCGAATCCGTTCGGGCACTTGTCGAAGCTATCCTGGCACAATCTCGTTTTATCTCTGCATTAAGTAGTTCTTGATCCAAAATGATTTATTAGTTCTGCTAAATTTTTAAATTCATTCTTTTCCTCTATCTTCAAACCCATCAAAAGTTTCATAACTAATATACCATTTATTGAACTCGAAATGATACCCCACACTGCAGAAAACATCCTTTAAATCCAAAAAGTATTATTAATAAAAGCTTAGTTTACAGGCATTACAAGGCAAACTTGGATAAGAAAAATTTTATTTAAGCTTGGCTCGGCTGTGGCTGGATTTAGAGAACGAATAACGAGAAAGAAGAGGAAGAATCGGATATATATACGGGGAAGAGAGAGAAGAAGGGATCAAATATACATGTGAAAGAGAGGAATAAGAGAATTAATAAAAAGAAACAAAAATTTTGTCCAACAATTTTTTTTTTTTTTGCAAATTTATTTGTAAATTTTACTTATTTTGCTTGTTTATTATGTCAAATTGCATAGAATTGAATTCTAATAATTTAAATCTAATTATTTTTTTAACATTCAAACACAAAATATTAAAATTGTAAATAAATTTTACAAAATTTTTATTGAATTCATTTGAAACGCACCCAATTTTTAAAAACGATAACTTTTTAGTTCATTTTGTCAAGAAGACAAATAAATTAAAAAAAAAAAATCCTACTTTATTATCTTATCGTTATATCGGCATCATTTGCCACAGGTGTGAAATTCTAAAACAGTTGAGATACTTGACATCCTAATGCTAATGCTGCATGACCTTTTCCCATTCTAGAAATATAAAATAGTATGAAAATAATCTTATGATAATTATGATTTACCACTCTTTTTCAAGTAAATAAAATTTAAAGATCATATTGTATATATAATTCCATGTGCGTCTCATATTTTTTTATAATTTTTTATATTCAAATAAATACGTATAATTTAAATTTTTATTTATAATGAATGGATTGCAAGTGATATCACATGAATACTTAAGAGTAAATTAGAGCTATGCTCACCATGAAAGAAGCACAAACGAACACGGGAGATGAAAGAGCAGATTCTAACGTGCATATTTTCTAAAGCAAATAAATCAAACTTCGCGAAAGGAATATCCTACCAAGTTAATGAGTGTCAATTTCAAGGTTAAGATTGAAATGACCTTTTTGCGATTATCAATGCTCTAACCATATTCCAAAGACAAGAGAGCGACCGCCAAATCCAATTTGCTTCAGAAAATGGACTTACTATAATTAATTTAGGAATTTAAAGATTTTATTAAACATATATTATATAGTTTGACCAACCTACCAGTCAAATTGAAAAAGGGATTAGGTATTCTTTTTCTTTGTTACGAAGAAAAGGGGTTAGGTGTAGCTTTTTATTACGGAAATGAAGGGCCATTGACCAATAATATTCAGTTGCTTCTTTGCCATCTTAAACGGAGATATTTGACCTAACTTTCCTCCCTATGTGCCAGAAATTCAACTATCCAAATAACGGAAAAAAAAAATAGAGAAAATGGAAGTCCTTTGTAACTTTTATAAATGTTAATTATTTTTAGAGAAAATGTTAAATTTAAAAAATTAGGTAAAAGTAGAAGGGTAAAATTTGAATATTATATGTTAATTAATTATAAAAATAAATTAAAAAGTAGTATAATTGAAAATTATTACCGTTTATAATAAAAGAAAGATTCAGTATATTATGCATTATATGAATAAGTATTTTTAAATTGAAGAGAAAAACTACAGTACTATCCCATTAAATGTAATTGAAGATTCCAATTTTAACTTTTTTTTTTTAAGAAATAAAGATTCCAAATCTAAGTGACCAGTGGGATGTTAAGTTTTGATAAATTGGAATGAACAGAGGATGAGAATATTATTTAGAAGTTCAAGCCTCTTTATTGAAGTGGTAATGGCAACATTTATTTTTTTTTAATGTTTGTATCACCTTCCTCGTTAACATTATTTAGATGAAATTAAGTCCTGTGAATAGACAATGTGCTTTTGCAATATAAAAATATTAACGAAGTTGGTAAATTGTTATAAATCTCAATAAGCATTGCCAGGTTACCATTATTTGGTTTTGGCAGAGTCAATCATCCCATCGAGATTTATATTTGTCAAAAAATAGTTCATTATTTTTACTGCGGTTCAAATTTCCATTTACAAAACAACACCCTTTTTTTTAATTTAAAAGTTTAATATTATTGGTTAAGAACAAAAATCACTGGGCTAGGTTTTAAGATTTAAAATTTTAGATTTAAGATTTAAGATTTAAGATTTAGGATTTAGGGTTTAGAATTTTATAATTTTAAATTTTAAATTTAAGATTTAGGTTGAGAGTTTTTTTTTATATGAAATAAAAAATTTATAATTTATTAAAAAATAAAGAAATAAAAATAGTATATATGAAGTTAAAAATTTTTAAAAGTGATAAATTTAAAATAAAATTATAAATACTAGTATAAAATGAAATTATTTTATATTTTTTATATTTTTATGTAAAAAATCCGAAAGTACAATTTTACCTGTTACGCTTTATAAAAGTAATTATTTTACATCTTAACTTTCTTTTTTTAAATATGTTCAAATTTTTAAAATTATTTTTTTATTTATTCTTTATTTTTATCCGTAAATTACTATTTTTAATTTATAAAATTCAATAAAAAAATATGACAACAAAAAATTACATAATAAATACATTAATTTTTTTTGCATTAAAATTAAATTTGAATATTTATAAATTTTATAAGATATATATTATTTTATAAATATTTTAATTTAATTTTATATCTTACACCATCAAAATTAAAATAAACATAAAGTTTATTTTTAACGTATATCTTACAAAATTTTTAAATTTTTAACGTAAAGTACATAAAGTAATTTTATTTAGATTTATAATTTTATTTACAAAAATAATTTTATAAGTAATAAAATTTGAATATATTTAGTAAAAAATTAAAAAGTTAAACAGTTATTTTTATAAAACATTAAAAGTAAAATAATACTTTAAATTATGTGTCTATTACGAAAGAGTCAATTGACAATGTAAACTGACATAATATTCACGTGAGCATCACATCAACATCTATATAGCACTGTTATTATTCAATTAGCAGTGGTATAAAAATGAATATTTTAACATAATTTTTTAAAAAATAGAGTCAAAATAATCTAAACGGGTAAATGAAAATTTTTTTAAAAATGTAAAAAGTAAAATAGTGTCTTCTCTCTATTTTAATTTGTATTATTAGATTAAAATAAAAAAAAACATATTGCTTTAATTTAGCTATGTATATTTATTAATGTATAATATATTAAATGAAACGCTCAATTAAAAAAAATTCTAATGTTATAATTAAAATTTAGGACTATCAGAACAAAATCTAAATTGAAAATCGAATTGAACTGTTGATAATTTGATGTATTCGGTTTAATTTTTGATTTTTTAGTTTTTGAATGTAAGAATCAATTCAGTTTTTAAATGATAAAAATCGAAAGAATTGAACCGACCAAACTTTTCAAAATTATATCGTTTTGGAGTTAAAATGACATCATTTTTTAGTTTTTATATATAAAAAAATAAAAAATATATAAAATTTTGATTAATTCGATTCGATTTTATACAAATATTGATTTTTTTTAGTTCAATCTTTATAAAAAATTCGATTTGATTTTAAAAATTTTAAAATTTTTATTTTCAATTCTGAACCGAATTGAGCATATGAACACTCCTTAAAACTTATCGTAGTGTGTTAAGGTAGAATTGGCGACTTGGGTGGGAAAAAATAAATAAAAACAAATGATTATTTTATTTTATTATTTTCATGTATAAGTTACTGCAATTACTTATAAATAAATAAAATAGCTTTCCACTCCGTCTTAAAGATAATTTTTTCATGCATAGACTAAACAAGAAACGTATAATTAAAATCGTTTGATAGTATAAAGTAATTAATATGTGCATAAAAATTTATGTAAATTTCCGAATTGAATTTTAATGTATTATAAAGTTTTAAATATTTAATTTTATATATACTATGATTTTTAAAATTTTTATGTTACATTGTATATCTCTTTGAATTACACATAATTTTTTTTTGTGATTTGTTGAATTTAATATGGTTTATATAAAAAATTTTATAAAAAAATTCATATTAATTAATTTACTAATCAAAAATTCAAAAAATCTTTTCACAATATGTGTTATAATTATTGTTATTATGGTGAAATTTTTTATTATCCTGATAATTAGATTATTTTTTATGAATATTTAATTTTAAGCATGAATTTTTATGTGTTATGCATTATGTTTTGTTTACAATTCTGAAAAATCATAGTATTAAGTTAGTAGATTTATTGTTATTCTGAAAATTTTCAGAAATTTTGGACTTATAAATTATTTAATTTTTTATTTTCAAATTTTAATAGGTTAAAATAGTTTTAATTATTTATAATTATTAAAAAAATTCTAAATATTTTATGTGTGTTCTAAACAAATATATAAATATTTACATTATTTTTATAATTTTTTAAATATGTTATATAATTATTAAGTAGTTAAATAATATTTTAATTTATTTTATTACAATAAAATATTTATTACAATAAAATAAATTAAATTGGAGAAATAAATGACAGGAGAGTGGAGAAAGAAAAATTACAATTAATTTATTGATAGTAATGATTATATATAATATTGCAATGCTAAAATATTTATTTTCTTTTGCCTTTTTATCAAATAACCTGTGAAGTAACTTTTTATTGTTCTTTTATTTTATTTCTTATTTTTTTATTCTCTCTTATTTTTTCTACTTTTTAATTATTTATTTATTATTTATTTATTTATTATTTCTGATTAGATTGTATTTTAGGTAATTTCAATGTAATTTTATTTTCATTAGGTTACATGTATTTTAGGTAATTGCTATTTAATTTTTATTTTTCTATTTGATTAGAATGTATTTAGATAATTACTATATAATTTATTTTATTCGCATTATTTCTCTATATTTTTCATGAATGTTATAATAAGTAAAAAATGATTTTTACACGTTATAAAAAAACAACTAAATTGTTTTATACTTAATTAATCGATGTTTTTTTAATAAAATAATTTTTTAATTTTTTTCATAATAAAAGTCACAAATAATAAAATCAAAGTTTTCAAAAAAAATTAATTATCCAATTTGATAAATGATATTTTTTAATTTCATATATTTTCTTTGTAGGTATATATGTTTTATTATTTCTTTATGTGATTAAATGCTGTTTTTTAATTTTGAAATTTGCTTAAAAAAATGATAAAACTATAAATTTAATATGAAATTTTATATTAACTTGAAATATAAATAAGAGTAGGGTTTCGAATCACTTTGATTTTGGCCCTACAATGTATTTTTCAACTCCGATTGGGTGACGACTCCTATCTTATGGTGCCCAACTCGCTCTTTTCGAGCTAATCGAATAAGAATGTCTTAATAAGATTCATCTAATTTCCTTCTCAGTCTTTCAAGACTTGAGATGTGAGATTTAAGTTGAGTATTTGATTATTTCAGTTTGACCAGCCTCGGAAAGGAAGGGACGCGAACAATAGGGTTGACAAGTTGTAATAGACACTGAAAGAAATTGAAGAGTAGATGTGATAACAAGATGGCAAAAATGAAGATACTGATGATATATTATATATATTTTTTATGTAATTTAGGGTAATAGAAATTCTTTATATATATAAAAAATAATCTAGTATTCATAGTTTTTTTTTTAAAAATTAATTTAGTTTTAATAACTGAAACAATTAAAAATAATTTTTTAGAAAATATTATATAGGTGGTTACGTCGCCGTGAATCAATACTTGACTATTCAGATTAGATGCAAATAAGTGATACACTTTTTTCTATTAATGTTAGGTTCAAATAATTATAATAATAAAAATATATCTTTTTATCAATTATATATTATTTATAAATATAAGTATTAATCGCATTACTTTCAAATGATTATTAAAAGTTATAATTATTTGATAATAGCTTGCTAAAAGTTATTATTATTATTTATTTAATTTGTTAAAATTTTACTAGTTAATTATAAAGTATAAATTGTAATTTAATTAGATAATTGGAAAACTAATTTTTTATAATTGATTTTTTAAAATTTAAATATTATTTATGAATATGTTAAAAAAAAGAATGAAGAAACAAAAAGAATGAGGATGAGATGAGGTCATTTTGATAATTAATCATTATATGAGATTTAAATATTCAAAAATATGGAATGATATAATTAATTTTTATAGGCAATATCATTAATTGGTTGGGTTACTTAATAATCCATGGATTATATTTTTTTAATAAATTATAATGGATTAAAAGAGTTATTGTAAGCTATTTAATTTAGAGGTTAGTTGATTTTCATTTGATTCATTTATACTTAATTTGAACAACTCTGCTGAATGGTACAATAGACTATTTACATGAATTAGCAAGAAGAGACATAAAGAGCCCAAGAATCTCACTAAAACAAAGAGAATAAAATTATAAGTTGGTGAGAAAGATTAAAATTACCAAGAAATCTAAGGAGCATATAAAATCGGTAGCAAAGAAAGAAGAAACTCACCGAAACTTTAGACTGGAGACTCTGGAAATGGGAAGAATGAAAACGAAATAGAAAAATGTAAGGGGTGGAGAGCCGGGACGGTGGCATGAAAAAAGTAGCTAAATATGCTAAAAAAATAAAAAAATTATTATTGAAATGAGAATCTCACAGTATAAGAGTAGAGACGGCGGCAGAAACTTCATCCTCAACTACACTCTGCTGTTGAGTCCATCTTCTGATTCGGAACCCATTAATAATCTTCTTCAGCAGCATTTGGTGAATTAGAGCTAGGGTTTTGGCTAAGAAAAGGGGCTGGGGTGTGGCTAAGGAGAGGGGAGAGGAAGAGAAGAAAGTGAAGGAGAAAAATGAAGATTTATGTTAGCTACATTCATATGACCTCTTTACTCTTAACATGTATCTAATGGAATATTATAGAGATGGGTGTGAAAATAATTTTTGCAATTTAAACTAAAAATTACAACATGTGTGTGGGTGTATATATATATATATATATATATATATATATATATATATATAAAACTAAAAATATAAAATGTTTT
>CANXYI010303306.1:0-10741 GCA_948208565.1 Hura crepitans | reverse complement strand
ATAAGGCAAAAGACAGAGAATACATTATGAAAGGGGCTGATCACCAAACCAACAATCATGCCAAAAAGAGACTGAATTTCCATTGCCCATAGACCAATATATGTTATTCCTAATGAATGAAAACAAGTCACACATAGCTTTTCGCAAAGCAAAGGATTTATTACTTAACCATTGAATATCGAAATTAAGCACAAAAATCTCATACTTCCCTCGACAAACACATACCCAGAGAGCATTAAGATCTTTTAAAAACCACCAACAAAGTTTGGCAATAAAGGCAATATTATGAGCTCTCAGCTTTTTAATTCTAAAACCACCATTTTCTTTTGGCTAACATACTTTATCCCAGTCAAGCATATGAACTTTCCTTTCCTCCAGTGTCAAATGCCACATGAAATTTCTACACAACTGCTCAATTTTATCACAAATACCCAAAGGGATACTATTGTTTGCATGACATATGTAGGAATAGACATTAACACCAAGTTGACTAGGGTTATACACCCCGCCAAAGATAGAGATGTAGCTTTTCAACAAGTTAGCCTTTTCTTGACTTTCTCCACCAAATACTTGTAATCATTTTTCATATTCCTTCTGTGAAGAATGGTAACACAAAGATAAGAACCCAAATCATCTGTCCATTTAAAGCCAAATTAGTTACTAATAGCCTCAACCAATGATCTACTAACATTTTTGGATACATAAAAAGCTATCTTTTTAACACTCACTTTCTCCCCTAAGCAAGTACAAAAGTCTTGAAAAACATTCATCATTACTTGAATCTAATCCAAAGATGCTTCTGTAAAAAGAATTAGATCATCTACAAAAAAGAGATTAGTAAGAGGGACACCCCAATTACCCATGCAGATGGGCCTCCATAAACCATCATTAACTGGCTGTTTTATCCCTTGAGACAACCTCTCCATACACAGAATGAAGAGGTAAGAAGAGAGGGGATCACCTTGTTGAACACCTTGTGTGGGCTCAAAAGGCTCTAAAAGTGCTCCATTCCATATAATACTAGTAGAGTTGGCATCCCAACTTTACATCAACAAATTAATAAGAGATTGGGGAAAACCAGTGTCAATTAAAGTATCATAATGAAATCCCACTGCAATCTATCATACGCTTTTTCAAGGTCAACCTTGATTATAATCCAACCTTAGCCCCTAGATTTTATTTCACATAGCATGAGCCACCTCTTAGACTATTATAACATTATCAATAATCTAGCAATTAGGCACAAACCTTGCTTAGGTAGAATTAATAAGATTGGTCAAAATTGGCTTTATTCTGTTAGAAATTACCTTCATTGCCACTTTATAAACCACTTGTAACAAGTTTATAGGTCCCAGATCAGAAACCACAATGGGAATGCCTTTTTTTGGAATAAAAGTGATAATGGCCCTACACACATTCTCATTAAACCCTTCACCTGCAAAACAATCTTTAACAAACTTGCAAAGAGAAGTTTTGATCGCATCCTAATATTTTTGGAAAAAAATAACACTGAACCTATTATTACCCGGAGCTTTTAATGGTTTCATATCAAATAGAGTAGTGTGTATTTCCTCTTCAAATACATCTTTGCATAAACTGTTAAAATTAGTAGTAGGAATTATAGTGAACTTGCCATGAATAGAATAAGGAGGAGCTATAGATGCCTCTTCTAAAAAAAGGTTCTTATAAAAAGATACAACATGTTCAAGAAAAGCCTTATTATCCAAGCACCAATCATTCGAAGAAATCTTTAACCTTTCTATTCTAGATTTTTCCCTTCTAATTATGTATTTGGTTTGAAAATAAGTTGTGTTTCTATCCCTAAAAGCTATCCACTCTACATTTGCCTTCTATTTCCAATACATCTCCTCTTGGTTCAAAATAGTTTTATACTCAAGCCTTAGCTCATCCTCTAATGTAGAAAGAAAATTTGACCATATATTCTCTAATGCCTTTTCACTGCCTTTAGGACGAGATAATATTTTTTCTTTCTATAAAACACATTACCAAAGACTTCATAGTTCCATCTAGAAACCTTTTCCCCAAAACTTTCATAACAGCAAAAATACCCAATGAAGTTTCCATAACACTTTGACAAAGTCCTTGAATTGAGGGTGAAGAAGCCAAGAGGCCAAGAATCAAAAAGGAGTTACAAAACCTTTATTTCGATTCTGCCCAAGGCATAACATGATGGGTCTATGAACAGAGTAAACTCGAGATAAATGATCAATAAAAGCCTCCTCAAAATGAAGCCGCCAAGTAATATTGTTGAGGGCTCGATCAATTCTCTCTTTAACTAAGCCTCCTTAAATTTTCACATAAAGATGCAATGGACATGGAAACCCTAGCAGTAAGCAGCCACGATGACGATATAAAAAAGGCTCCACCATCTTCCCCTCCTAATGAGTAGAGCAGTAAAAAGTTTGTACATCTCTGGATAAGCATATAGAAGTGTCATCTGAGGTTGGAAAACACATCTATTACAAGGATGTGGTTTTATACAAAAACCCTAATGTTGATGGGTATGATCCAATGGATAATGTGAACTATGGTGCAGATTTTAGAATGGAGGATTCTGAGTCAGATTCTATTTTTGGGAGGGACAGCAATGAGGGTTACGATAAGCAAACCAATATAAATAATGATGTTATCGTATCACATGTCAATGGCAGGTTCAAATTGCACTTATCAGATGCCTTCGAGAAAAAGCTAGCGAAGCCATGGAAGTAGTTAGTGGTAGTTAAACTTCTTGGCAGAAATATTAGCTATAGGCTCTTATGTGATAAAATAGATAAACTCTGGGCACCCAAGGCAAAATATAAAGTGATTGATATGGAGGACAACTTCTTTCTTATTGAATTTTCTAGGTATAAGGATTATATGGATGCCCTTTTATAGGGGCCTTGGATGGTATTAGGCCATTACCTAATGGTATAAGCTTGGAACCAGGATTTTAACACAACTAATGCTGGCATCTCATTAGTTATAGCATGGGTTCGCATCTTTAGGATGCAAATTCTTTTATACCATAAAAGAGTTTTGCGGCAAATTGCTAATATGGTTGGAAGGCTTATGCACATAGACTACAACACTGAGTAGTCAAAAAGGGGTAAATTGACTGGGTTAGCCATGGAGATTGATCTTTGCAAACCGCTAATGTCTTCCTTTGAGTTCAAGGACAGAATTATGAGACTGGAATATAAGGATCACTCGAAAATATGCTTCAATTGTGTCCGATGTGGACACACCTTAGACAAATGTATTTATGGTATTGACCCAAATAAAGATCCTAATAAGGATACGCCATATTCCACCATTTCTGAGGGCGTGGTGAATTATGATAATGTTTTACAAGAAGGCCATCTAAAAAACAACCTTATGGACCATGGATGGTTGTTCAATGCAAAGGTAGAAGAAAACCGGCCTTTGTACCTGTAAATAAAGAGGGACTAGTTTTGAAACATGGGAAAGCTTCCTCCTCTTACTATTCTATTTTAGAAAACATTAAAGAGGATCCGTAAGAGAATGTTCATATTGTTAACCCTCTCTTCAACAAGTCTATAGAGGAGGATCGCATGGGGACTGAGTCAAAGTTTCTAGATACAGCTATAGTTGAAATTATCGTAAAGCACACCCATTGAAAGAGATTGCTTTGACATCTAAAGTTGTGAATAATGGAAATTTAGTGGATGTAACTGATGCCAATACAGACTTAGCTCTTCCTATAACATCTACAATAGCTTAAACAACTCCTATTGTTTGTGCTCAAACTGTTTCCACCTCAACAACTGAATGTAATAGGTCTGCCATTCTAAATAATTCTTTTCCTACTAACTCTAGAACTTCTATTGTTTGCTTTAAAGAGAATCTAGTGTCTAATATATTAAACTCTAAAACTCATGTTGCAATCAAAGCTCCCAACGCTAAACGTTTAGGAAACTCTTCTCGATTGGGGTCTATTCTTGACAAAGCAATAAGAAAGAATAACAAACTGGCTGTGGAAAATTTTGAGAAAGGGAAACCACTAGATGATAAAGGGTGCAAGGCACGAGGCTTAGATACATCTCATACTGGTTCTCTACATAACGAGGATGTAATACAAAGATCAGAGTCAATTTTAGCCCTAATGGCCGATGATGCAAGAAGTAATGGAAATCAGGCTACTAATGACATTTCACTTATTGCTCCGCAGTGACTCTCTTTTTGCTTTAGGCTCTTTTTTCAAATCCTTCTCTTTATGGATTATAATTTTATGTCTTGGAATTGTCAGGGTATTGGTTCTAATAACACTATCAGGCTTGTGAAAGACTTGATTCATATTCACAAAGTAAATTTGCTTGTTTTGCTTGAAACACGTGTAAGTGATATTAGTGCGGATAAAGTTATTAAAAAAATTGAGTTGCCTTTCTCCTTTAGAGTTAAAGCGGATGGGTTTTTAGGAGGTATTTGGGTCTTGTGGAGTACTGCTATTAAAGTAGAAGTTTTGTCGTTCTCTTATCAAATAGTTAATTTGAGTATCATTCTACGTGATGATGTGAGATTTTTATTAAATGTCGTTTATGATGATCCTATGGCTCAATTCAGAAAATCTTGTTGGGATGAGCTAGTTGCCTATTTTAACCGGTGAATGGTTTGCATTATTAGAGATTTTAATGCTTTTCGTTTTTTCTCATAAAATACTTAGCGGGTCAGAATGAATCAAAACCCCTTTAAAAGAACAATGAAAATCGAGGAACATGGTTTTGGTTCGGTACAAAAATTTGGAACATTTAATACGCCACGTGGCATGGTTTAACTTGAGTTGTACAAACATTGGGTACCTCGAAATAGAAGAAAACACGAGTATTATAAAACAGAAGCCAGGGAACCTAATCGACTCTTACTGTTACTGTTTGTATATAAATTAAGATCCATTCAATTCCTTTGGCAACAGCGCAGCCATGGCAGCTCTTACAGAATTCCTTTCTCGCGTTTACACTGTAACTGTAGTCTTCATCTGCCTCCTAGTTCTCGAAGCTGTAATCCTCTTCCGATCGATCACCGGAAACATCACAAATTCCGATAAACGGTCAATCACCGCAAGTCAATATCTCCAACTAATCGAAGAGAAAAATCCGGCTATTCTCTTCACCGACAAACTCCGCCTACAATCCGCAATAGAATGCGCAGTTTGTTTATCGGAATTTATCGACGGTGAAAGCGTTAGGAAATTGAATTGTAAGCACACATTCCACAGAGATTGCCTCGATAAATGGCTACAACAGTGTTTGGCTACTTGCCCACTCTGCAGAACTAAGGTTTTGCCCGACGAAATCGTTGCCGGATTTCATCGCCTGCGAAATCCGGTTGAGTATGACGGCAGCGATGAAGAGATGATTTTCTTGATTTCCGCTTTACACGGCAATGGTTTGCGGAGGATTTTTTAGTCAATTACATGTATATTTTTTTTATTTTATTTTTCTGTTTTGGTTCTTGTATAAAATCATCATACGTCTATTTTGTAAAATTGTAGATTAGATGCTCAAATTGCTCTTTATCATTTGTTTATTTTAATTATATGTGTTTTATTTCACTATATGTTTCATTAAACAATTTAATTTAATGGCATAAAAAGAAAAAAGATTAGACAAATTAATTTGGCAACACTTAATTATTAAAGATATATTTAATGATGGTCCATATAATATAAAATTTAGTGTGGTACATTTTTTATATTCATATTTATTGGCCAACTTGGTGATTGCTTCTTAACAATCCTTGCAACTTATTGAATATATTTTGATTAAAATGGTTTTCGAAAAACTAGATTGTTTTATCATTTTCTTTAACGCAATGAAAGTTTAAATCTTATAAATATTTTGGCATTTATTTCTTTCGTGGGTGTAGTTTTTTCAAAAGAAACATTGAGCCTAAAACATTTAGACTGCAGGCAAGATGCATGGCCTTTTCTGGCCGGAGAATGGGCGAGTACATTAACTTTCTTACCCACCGGACAAAAATATCCATTATGAGATATCAAATTCCATAAAATTGATATCCTAAGATTGAATTCTATTCTTTTTTATATATTCTAAATATAAAATTTTAAAATTATAAAAGAATTTTATAAGTTTTTTAAAATTTTGTGAAAAAAGAAAATTTACTCATGCTTTTCTTGTGATAATAGTGTGTTTATATAGAGGGAAAAAGAAAGAGTAAAGAAGAGTTGACTCAGGTCTTATGATGTCATTAGAACTCTAACTAATCGGTTTGACATGTAACTACCATAACTAATAAATTACACTATGCTAACAGCTTGAAAAACAAGCCTCTCTTCCCACTCAGCAAAGCCGAGGAGTGTAGATATTGAGAACTCTGAGCTTGGAAAGTAGAGATTAGAAGTTAGAAATGTGTAGAGGTTTGATAAAGAAATCTGCTAACTAATTCATCAAAGAGATCGACAGAAGTTTAATAATTTTGGATTGTAGCTTCTCACAAATAAGATGACAATCAAGCTCAATGTGTTTAGTCCTTTCATGATAAATAGGATTTTGTGCAATACTTATAACGAACTGATTATTGTAATAAAGCACAGCAGGAAAGCTATGACATATACCAAAGTTTGCAAGTAGATAGAGCAACCATTAAACTGCATAAATAGTATGAGCCAAAGCTCGATACTCAGCTTCAGAGGAGGACCAAGAAATAGTAGCTTGCTTTTTTTGATTTCCAAGAAATTGAGAAGCCCAGAAAAACACACATAGCATTAACTAATCGCCTCGAGAGAGGACAAGTAGCCCAATCTGCATATGAGAAAGCTTGTAATTGCAAAGGAGTATCAGATGGAAAAAATAATCCTCGGCCCAATGAAGCTTTTATGTATCAAAGGGCTCGATGAGCGATTGGTTGATGATGAGTGGTTGGTTTGTGAAGAAATTGACTAAGATAGTGAACCACAATGCTTAAATCGGGTCTTGTGTGAGTAAGATATAATAGTCTTCTAATTAATTGTCTGTAAGCAGAAATATTATCCAATAATGGGAAGTCCGTGTGTTCGATTCCTTTTAAAGAAACTATTGGTGTGGCAATAGGCTTCGAATTAAGAAACATGTGTCTAATAGCAATTCAAGGGCGTATTTATATTGAGAAAGATGAATTTCCTTAGTTGATCTGGCAACTTCAAGACCAAGAAAAAACTTGAGAGGTCTGAGATCTTTAATCAAAAATTCCTTATGCAAAAAAAATTTGACTTCATTAATAGTAGCCATGTCATGACTAGCTAGAACTATATCATCATCATAAATTAGAAGTGCAATAAATCCACCAAGTATAAACTTGATAAAAAGAGAAGGATCAGAAAGTAACGGAGTAAAATTTTGCTTAAAAAAAGACTAGATGTCAGTTTCATATTCCACTATTTGCTAGCTTGCTTGAGCCTATACAAAGATTTTTAAAGTTTTCACACCTGCCCATCTTTGACTGAAAGACTAAGTAAAGGCAACATATAAACCTCTTCAAGTAAATCACCATAAAGAAATACATTATTTATGACCAGTTGTTCAGGAATCAAATTCTATGCTACTGCAAGTGCCAATAAGAAACGAATTATTGTCATTTTTGCTACTGGTGGGAAGGTCTCAAAATAATCAATGCCTTCTTATTAGGTATATCCTTTAGCAATGAGACAAGCTTCGTACCTATCAACACTACCATTAGCCTTATGTTTGATCTTAAAAACCCATTTGTAACAAATTGGATGTTTTGCAGGAGGCAGGTTGGTTAACACCCAAGTTTTGTTTGAGGCAAGGGCCTGAAGTTCATCTAGCATTGCTTGCTACCATTTGGGATCTTTAGCGACTTGACAATATGTCTTAGATTCTCTATGGGTAATGAGGTTTAATGTAAACACTTTATGAGAATTCAACAAAGAATTGTATGAGAGCTAATTGTGGAAAGGATATGGAGTGATAGCATTAGAATGGAAAGAAGAATCATATTTGCTTTGAGCAAGCAATTTTTGAGCCAAATAGCAATAATAGTTCTACAAATAAGCTAATGGTCTCTTAATTCTACTGGACTTTAGTACTTCAGAAGTATTGTCATAAGGATGAATATTATTCGAATCAATATGAGGTAGGGTAAATGGAAGATCATTCATTGACACTATTATAACCCTTAAAGGAGGAAAGACATGTTCATAGAAAATAACATCCCTAGAAAGAAAATTTTGATTAGTGTCTAAATGTAAGAGTTTGTAATCTTTGGTACCTTGATGAAATCCAAGGAAGAGACATTTAAATGCTCAAGGCTATAATTTGCTTCTACTAGTAGCAAGTGTAGAAGAGAAACAGAGAGAGCCAAATACTCAGAAGGTGCTTAAATCAGGAGGAGAATTATAGATGACCTCATAAGGACTGACATTTTGCAATATGGGAGCTAGCAATCTATTGATAATGTAAACAGCATGGATAAGGGCTTCACTCCAACAAGGCTTGGACAAATTACCTTGAAACAGTAAGGCCCTGGTAACATTTAAAAGATCTTGATATTTTCTTTCTGCAATGCCATTTTATCGAGGACATTCAATGCAAGAAGTTTGATGTAAGATCCCTTTTGTATCATAAAGTTTCAGCCAGTTGAACTCTGGACCATTATCTAAGCGAATCACCTTTATTTAAGTTTCACATTGACTAAGAACCAAATTATAAAACTTGTTTAGTGAGCCCCCAGCTTCTGCCTTTGATCTCAAAAGATAAATCCATGTGAATCGAGGTTTGTCATCCATGATTGTCAAAAAATACCTGTAACCATTAATTGAAACTATAGTTAAACCCCAAATATCAAGATGCAAAAAATCATTGACTTTATTAAAAGAAGATTGGCTTATAGAATAACTTTCTTCTGTTTGGCCAAGTGACAGATATCACAGACATGGTTTGAAGTATAAGAAATATAAGGAAATGACTACTGTAAAACTTTTATTATATGTTTTAATGGATGGCTTAGTTTATAATGTCATACATCAAAAGTGGGAGCATGTACACAGCAAATAGGATGATTATAAGTGGTATCGAGAGGGAGTTAGAGCTTATATAACCCATTCTAGAGCTTAGTTGAACTAATCATCATTTTGCTGGTTAAATCTTGTATAACATAATATTTACCGTTAAGTAAAGCATAATAATTAGAGTCTGAAGTGAGTATTCCAATAGAAAACAGATTATATATGAAAGCGGGAACTAGTAAAACATGCTGAAGTAATAGATTAAAAGATAAAACTACTATTCCTATATGCATTACTTGAGTGGTAACACCATTAGGCAACTGCACAAAATAATTGTTAACTGTTTGGCAAGTATGAAAATAAGAGGAATCATATATAATATGAGCAAAGGTGCCAGTATCTAAAATCCAAACACAATTAAGCATAGAATTTTGTGAGAATGAAGATGAAAGATAAATGCCTTTGATTAATGTAAAGGCGGTGTCCTGTTGTGTCTTAGAAGTTGATGCAACATTTGCTATGGCTACTTTCATTATTGATAAAGAGTTAAGAAGTGACAAGAGTGGTATATATTGCTCTTTAGTGAAAGTATAAGGCAAAGCAGCTTTAGATTGAGACTTATCAATGTTTTACTTGTGCTCCTAGTTATCAAAATCTCTTTTAGCAAGCTACACTTGATTCATATGAGAGATCTAGCCTTTGCCTCTATATTTGCTGGTATATCCTTGAGGATAACCATGTTTTTTGTAACATTTATCATCTGTATGGCCAATATATATGTAGTCAGAACAAATAGGCTTTCGAACGTCATTGGATTTCCTATTATCATTTTCAAGTTTCTTGAAAAAAGAATTAGAACTTTGTCCATTAGGTTTTACAGTATAAGTTATAGAGTCAGTGAAAGCTTGATAATTAGATTTTGAACCGAACAATTAACCTTCATCTTGTACTACTAAGGAAAAAACCTTATTGAGATTAGGTAAAGGTTCTATTAAGAGAATTTGAGACCTAATGGTTGCAAAATTATCATTAAGTCCTCGTAAGAATTTTATAACTTGATCTAATTATTGATAAGCACGAACAACCTTAAGAGCATTACATTGACATTGTTGCATGTATACACAAGTAGGATCGGGTCTCAAATTGTGAAGCTCATCCTAAAGAAGTTTGAAAGTAGTGAAACATTCACTTATAGATAAATCTCCTTGGGAGTATTGCAATTTCATGTTGTAGATTCACAATCCTGATTGAATCTCCATGAGCAAAGTGGTCAACTAGATTTTTCCAAATATCAATTACTTTGTCAAGCCAATTGATGCTTTGCACAATGGTTGGAGAGACTGAGTTTATGATCCACTAGCTCACCATGACATTGCATCGTTCCTAAGCAGCATATTTTGCATCAATTTCTAAAGGAATCGTAATGGTACCATCTACAAATCCATATTTGTTCTTAGACAAAAGAGCACGACACATCGATCTATACCAAGAGTGAAAGTTGTAATCGTCCAACACTAGAGAAACAAGAACCTGTGAAGGATTCTTATTTGAATGGATGAAGAAAGGATCATTTGAAAAATGCTCCATAAGATATATGAGAGAAGGAAACTAGAGAATAAGATTTTTTGAGAAAAAGAGAAGTTGAGAAAGAAAAACAAAGAAAATTCTAGAGATAGAATTGCCTTGCTACCATGTGAAACTTTTATGGAAAAAGAAAATTTACTCATGCTTTTCTTGTGATAATACTATGTTTATATA
>CANXYI010303294.1:0-12746 GCA_948208565.1 Hura crepitans | reverse complement strand
AATAGAGAGAAAATATTCAATCAAGAAAACCTACAAAGGCTTATTGATAATGGTAGTATTATGAAAGGGCAACTAATATATTTACCAAGATTAAGCATGTCATTCTTAAATGTAATTCATGATTAGAAATGCTTGGTTATGATCAATGGTATGTAAACTTCCATATAGTGAGAAAAATTATACAAATAAATGAACTCTAAAAGTCTAAATACAAGCTTTCTTTCTAGATATAAAAGATGTATCCTTATTCTTTCTTTTCAATACAAGTGTTTTGTTGTCTCTTGATATACAATTAATTC
The DNA here is from genome assembly GCA_948208565.1 of Hura crepitans. Lineage (NCBI taxonomy): Eukaryota > Viridiplantae > Streptophyta > Magnoliopsida > Malpighiales > Euphorbiaceae > Hura > Hura crepitans. The sequence continues at coordinate 12,447 of CANXYI010303294.1, read as the reverse complement.
AATATTTTAGTGATCATCTATACTTGTATTACTAGCTTCATGATTAGGCACATCCTTCAGCATAGAATGACATTTCCATAAGTCTGGATATAAGTGCAAGAAATGCCATGTCAAGCATCTGCCTTGCAAAGTTCAGGAGGGACTTGTTGCATCAAACCAAACTATCTCTAAATCTGATAAGGCATATAAAATGTTACATGCCTCAATCTAATTAATGGAACACAACCCGAATGACAAGATAGAGAAAAGTGAGGAATCTTTCACTAAGGACACATCCATCGAATCTTAGTGACCTTACTAAGCCATGCAGTCCACATCTCCAATATGCTAAACTTTCTCTCAAGTCTCCTCTCACAATAATGATTCGAGGCATATCTAATTCAAATCTTCTTAAGAGGTACAAGAAGCAGCTTCAGGTTCTCCTATAACCATATCTAAAAAAAGAGAGTTGCTAGGTTGGAAAATCTTAAATGGACCACCTACATAAATGTTAGGCAAACCCACTAGTATGAAAACCCTCACGAGCATGATAGGCAAAAATTAGGGTAAGAAAAAAAATCAAAGCTAGAGGGAAAACCTAAACAGGCTTTTTAAGCAAAGAAATAAACTTGTAAGAGCAGAGGACTTTTAGCTACAAAGTTGATGTCACCTTTCTTTAAGGCATCTAACTCTCAGATGGTCTCAGCAACAATGACACTAAAAAGACTATTCCTAGAATATACTTCAATCAAAATTTGAAGCACTTTATTTATAATGCTTGTCCTCATAAGTAACCACTGATAAGTAAACAAGTATGCACAGTAGGATACACTTGACCTATTCTATACAACCAAGTGAAAGTTATCTTGTAAAATTAAGAATTTTTTGTAAACAAATTGAGCCTATACTGGGAATAGTCTTTTGAGCCACTAAGGGTGAAACCCCCAAGGCAAGCATAATATCCATAGGGTAATGATCATCAAAAGAGGGGATAGCAAGAGGAACATTTAAAGAAATGCAAAGTTCATAATGGCAACAAATTCTTTAGGTGTGGGTGTAATCTCTTGATGATTGAAGGCAAAAACATGAAAAATAGGATCCCAGTAGTACAAAGTGGCATGAAAAAGATTTGGGTCTATCTTTACTTTCTTTAGAAATCTGATAATAGAAAAGGGAGTAAGAATTCAAGAAACCTAAGTGGCTTTGGAATCCAAAATTTTAGATAGTTAATGACTAAAGGTGAGAGACATGGTGAATATAGCATGAATGGCTTAAAGGAGAGGTATTTATAGGCACCTAAGCAATGCAATTCCTAGCATGAAATAGATAAAGAATCCTAAACATGTGAGGATGCTCTCATAGACCTCAAGGTAGATGAAATTGATGAGAAAGTCTGCATAGACCACTCCCAAGCAAGTCAAAGTACGTATGCACAGACTTGTATTAGAGAGACACATGCTTTAGTTTGTACAAACCACAATAGCAAAAGAAAAAGGAGTCTATATAGACTATACTCTAGAAAGCTAGGAAGTATAAGGAGAGTCTAAGATCTGAGAAAATGAAAGATTGTATAGATAGCAATCACTTGATTAAAGTTATCCAAGTTCTTGGTATTGAAGTAGTACAAAGGTTCTTGCTAGATGAGTTAAGGGTTGCCATATCTTTTGATGAATCTTATGTGAATTATAGACATTTTGCCATACTATGTGATACCATAACCTACCATGGTCATTTGAAGGTAACCACTTGTCATGGTATTAATCGGAATGACACTGCACCATTGATAAGAAGTGCATTTGAAGAAAGCTCCTTGATGTGGCCATACATGCCAAAACAAATTACTTGAGAGGTGTTAATAAAAATTTAATGCTCGGTGGTCTGCACCCTTTATCTCAATGATGAAATGTTAAAGAATGCTATTAAACTTTAACTCCCAAGCTACATGGATAATCTAGCATAAGTCTTGCTCATTCTCTTACCTCAAGAACTCTACATCATGAGGGATGTCATAGGCACAAAGCAGAAGAGTTTCTTTGTACACTCATGAAAAATAGTTTGTTCTATTGTAAAAAGTTTCTTTGTATGTTACTTTTTTTGCCCATTCATATGTAAAAGTGTAAATGTATTTAAACAAAAGAATGTACATATTATAGCAAATGTTCTGAACATATGTATATATAAAAATTAAGTGCCTATCAATAAAGGAATAAAGGTTGCCTTTATCTTCATTCTTCTTTCTCACTCTCTTTATCCTTGGCATCTGAAGAGAGCACCAATTTCTCAAAAATTTTCAATGCCCTTAGCTTTCTTTGATCATCATAAAGTGCAGCCACCCTCCTGGTCAACTCATTTTGCAAAAAAAATTAGAGATCAATACATCTCATTTCATGCATATCATGAACATATAACTAATAATTATAGGGAAAAACTTACAGCGAGGATGTGAGTCTCATCCACTATCACTCACCTGAAAGCCTCTATTACTCGAGCAATCCTTTCAACTAGAGCCCTCTTAACATGGTAAAACCCAAGCAAGAAATGTTATGCATAATGAAATTAACATGGTTAAGAGGTTATAAAGATCATACTAGCATGGTGTTGGCTGACTCAAAAGGCACAAGCTAGTTGTCCTCGATCTTAAGGCTCACGAAGGTTAACTCCCCATTAATTCCATATCACATACAACTTGGCTTAGGCACATCAGTAAGAGTGCCAACAACCTCATTAGTCATTGATGAAAATTTAGTAGCTAGAGTAGAAGCTTCACCTCAAGGAGTACATATAGGAGTAGGCAAAATGTAAGGCCTCATAGAGCTAGGAGCTGTCCTCACTCTCTTTTTAGAAGAAGAAGGCTATAAACAAGACCAAGTCAAAAAATATGCTCAAGAACTACATTCAGAAGACCAAAACAAACATCAAGAATATACCTAAGGGATAGGGCCCAAAGTATAAGGCACTCGAGGAAGCAAATGAGAGGATGCCTAAAAGGAATAGTCCTCTCTATATGTCTTCACTATTATATCCCCATCCCAATTGTTATGCCTTGCACAAACTCCAAATCATCTATCTACCTCCTAAATAACATCAAGTCAGGAAGACTTTGAAGGATATGGCATGTATCGGGGCCTATATGCTAGCTCAGCACTCTCTCTCCCAAAAACTAAGAATAAGCCTTTAGGGTAGTTAACAAAATTCTTTGAGAGGATAGTTCTCAGATGGAGTGAAGAAAGTTAAACATCTACTTAATGGGAAAGGCCTACCACATTAAGTCAATCTAAAAAAGGAACAAGCAAGCATTAACCTCACAATAAATGAATTAAATCACTAAAAATGTGTCTATATGTGTAAGACTACCCACATCAGTCTAAGCTTAGGAAATGAGGTATTGGCAGTGTTGTATCAAGGAGGAAGCATTCTAAGGACCTGAGGATGGCCAAAACCACCTGTCCATTACCAAATACCAATGATGAATGTGCAGCTCACATGGTTATGGCAATAAGTGAAGCTTATAAGCCCAAACCTATGAAAAGAAATGTTAGAATCAAAAAGAAAAGCAATCATAAAAAATTAAAAGGGCTTAAGAAGATTACTCATTAGGATGCTCGACATAAAGCCCTGAATAAAGCGATGGCTCTTTTTAGTCTAAGTTGCCATGTCCAGGCTCTCATACATCTATCCAAGAGAAGAATAGCACTAGTTCTAAGAACCAGTGCCCTTAATCTATTCCAAAATAGGGAGGAAACTCTAACTCACATTGCCATTAGCATTTGTGAACAATATGGTCCCTAATAGATAAAAAATAAAGTAGCGAGGATACTAGTCTACCTCAAGCTGACTAGAAAGAGTAGTATCAACCCATTGCTATACAATTTTATGCATCGAATATTTCCATAGTGATCTTGAGGCATAAATCCTAATAAGCTTCTCACCTTCTAGAGCTAAAGAGAAGGATACTATTAGCTGGCATTAAAAACAATCGCTTTCCTAGTTCATGGCATATCATTAATGAAAGCCCAATTGAATGGGGTGATCGTCAGCTCCTCAAAGGATAAGTGAAATGTATGTGTGGTGTCCATCCACCTGTTAAGCAAGGCTTGAAGCACTTGCAAGTCTCTACAGAAGTCTTCTTTAATAAGATGGTCTACAAAGGTCTAAAAACTAGTCATTCTCACCTGATCCTTGATCAGAATAAGCATCACATAGTACCATTGGTCCAGATAGGGTACCCCCACACTTGAGATATGTCTACATGAAAAGTTAACATAGGTAAGTATGAAATAAAATAATAACAATTGACTTAAAGGCATGAATAAAGTACACATGGACTTAGATGATCAAGTAAAGAGTTCACATAGACTAATCCAAATAGCAGTCCACATGGACCAAAACCAACCAAGATCCATATGAACCTACTCCCACAGATAAAGATGCATAAATTCATAAATAAAAAAAAGTATAAAATTAGCACAAAAGTAGTTTTCAGGGATTCCATAGAACACATAGGTCTGCACAGACCTATAGCCACACATCATTGCATCCATATAGACTAACTACCCTATCACATAAAAAATTGCATAACATGTATCCCTAAGATATATTAAATGACACACTAAATAAGGTTTGTATGGACCTGTTGAACTAGAATTGCAGTAGCAGCAAAGAAGAAAAAGCTAAGCCAACTAAGACTCACCTAAACAAAGCCAAAAGTATAGGAACTAACCTAGGAGTAGACTTCCAAGTAGGCGTGGTGAGCAAGGTCTATCAAAATCAAAATTGGTTTGCCATGGTGAATGCCATTCATTAAAGATATGTTCTTTGGGCAGTTAATGGACATAGAAGGGAGGAACCTTTAGAATGGGTATTGAGATGTATATTGCTAGAGGTGAAAGAGAAGAGCCCATCACCAATAGAAGTAATAGAGTTGCTGAAGCCCCTCTCATAGTTGTCGTGTCATTAAAAGACAAAAAAGAAGAGGTAAGGGAACCAAAAGAAGCCATTAGATGATTTTGAGGGAGAATACAAAAGAAAATAGTAAAAAAAAAAAGAAAATAGAAATCAAGAAGAAGAAAGGAGTCGACAGTTTTGAATATGCTACTCAGGTCTACACAGACTCATTTTAGAAAACTTTCTCCACATCAGCATGGCTAAGGCTTAAGCACAGTCCTCGTTAGCCTATAGTCCATGTGGATTCATCTCACGGACCTATTCTCAATTATGTCTATATGAAACTAATCAATAGAAAACACCTTGTAAGTCTGCATGAACTTACTTTATCTAGGATGTCTAAAAATAGACTCTAAAAAAGCATGAGAGTAATTAGACCAATGTGAGAAAAAGAATAATGAACAAAAATGAATGAAAATTTGCACCCAAGCTCAGGAATACAAGTAAAATGTTCTTGTTAAAAACTATATAGGTCATTTTTTGCCAAGGAGCCTATAAACATTTTTTAATCAAGAAAATTGATTTCCAACTAATGCTCATTAGCATCATTAACTAATGGATAAATAAATTTGTTTTATGCAGTTTTTTGAATTAATAAAATAAATTTAACTAATCATTAAATTAGGTTTTCTATTTCTATTTAATCTTAAATAAATTAATTGGATTTAGCTTTAATTTCAACTCAAAAACACACATTTTTTCCACATATCCATTTTCTCCACATTTAGAAAATGCATACATAGTCAAAAATGTTTTATTCTAGCTAGAAATAAAATAAGTTGAAATGGGTCAATCCATTTAGTTTCTTTTCAAACTAATAAGATTTAGCTTTTTCATCCAAATTCTCCATGTGAATTCAATTATTTTTAACATAGAATCATAAACTAACTTAGATGAAAAGTTATTTTGTCATTAAAAGTTAGAAAAAAGAAGAGTCGATAGAGAGGAATCCCTTCCAGACCACCCAAACTGCTAAATGGGGTTTAGTTGTCTCGAACATTAAACCACCTCTTTTATCCATATTTATCCATGAAAATCAACTTTATTAAAAGTATAACATGCCAATAGAGCTAAAAATCGATAATTATCTTAAAAAAATAAGGCTTGCTTACTTTAAACACCAACTCTACCCCCTTTAAAGAAAGGAATAGACTACAACCTTTTCCTTTTATTGGAGATTTTCAAAATCCTCTTCTTTAGTATCCTTTGCTTTATGGATAACTTTGAATTGGTTTTTGAAGAATTGCTTGAGGAATTTCAACTTTTCCTACCTTCATTAGAATTATCTTAAAAAATGGGGCCTATTTGCTTTAAGCATCAACCCCATCCTTTTGAAGAAAGGATGCTAATAGCAACCCTTCACTTATATAGCTATAGACCTAACCCAAATATTATTTAGATCTAGCTTTTAATAATGGATTCAGACTTATGTTAATCCAAAATCATCTAAACCTTATCATCATGTGCAATATTTTGGATTCAACTTTATGTTAATCCATAATATCATCATATGTTTACCCTTTGAATTCAATTCCATGTTAATTCAATTATTACCTTTTCACCATGGATTTAACTCTAAGCTAATCTAACATTTCTATCACATGATGAATTTAGCTCCATGCTAATTCACAACCATTATATATTTTCTCCTTAGATTGAACCATATGTTAATCTAACCACATTAATATATCATCTTTATCTCCTTGGATTTAGTTTCACACCAATTTGACAAACTATTGAGTCAATCCATCACTTAACTAATCAAGTAACACAAACTAATCAAGTAACACAAGTAAGTATCTCTTTCTTACTTTGTTATACATTGTTTCAAAATTTGCATTTCCATAGCACACACCAAAGTGCGAGCAAATGTAAACACCTTACCTTTTGGGCCTATGATAATAACCAAAGATAAGCTCAAGCAATAAAGCAAATAAACTAGAACCTTAGTTTGTACAAACCACCTTGGTCGAAGTCTACTCAGACTTAATATTATATGCTCTGCACTAACCAACCAAGGCCTAGCCTAAAACTATAAACCCACTACCTATGGTTCACTTGGACAAACCAAAACTCTCATCTAAATGGACTAAGTAGACTCAACCTAAAACTAGGCCTAAGGCCTATGAACTACCAGCATAGACCCAAAGCCTAATTCTATATGAACTTGCTAATGAAAAGCTTCTAGAAGTGTGAACTCCCTATTTGGACTCTATTTCCTAATCCAACTAGGACTCTAGGTTTATTGAATGAGAGAGCCACCCATTAAGCCTATAAATACCCTCTCTTAGGTAAGAACTAAGGAGGTAATGAGAAAGCTCTTAACCCATTGTTTTAAGAGTCCAAGTACGGACTCCAAAGTAGAATTTGCTCTATTAGACCTTAGCCTGCACTAAAAATAATAGTTTGTTCTAAAACCTTACATTTGTGTTGTTACTTGAAGTTTATTTAAAAGGTAAAATCTAAGGTCTCTTCTTATATTCATCTCTTTACATTCATATTGCTTTTATAAACCAATGATCTCCCATGATTAATTGTATATGAGGTGATTCTATGTAATCCCCATAATAATTATAGGAGTAGTTTATCATTTTGAATTATTTTAATATTATATAATTGTTTATTAAATTGATGTAATTATTCTAGAATTAGCATTCTAATTAAATGGACTTACCTTAACTTATGATAAGGTTGCACAGACCTAATATTTAAATATGTGTATGATCTGATGTCCGTGCATACCATTGTTTGATAATAGTCTTTTTATTTACTTTGAATGCTATGTTTTAATTATTCTATCTACTGTGTTTTATGCTTGTATACTATCATCATGTTATATGACTATGATGTTCCATAATATGCATATTGGTGATATTCTGAAATTAATGTGTAGTCTGTATGGACTCCCTTTCAATAAAAATGTAATCCGCATGGGTTTATGTGTTTAATGTATGTTTATTCTATACTATGGCCCATACAGACTCTTTTTTATGAGAAGCATAGTTTGCATGAATGTATGTGTTTCATGCATGCTTATGTTATTTTATAGTCCACATGAACTCTATTTCACAAGGAATGTAATCCGCATAGATAGATGTTCTGAATTCTAGTCCTTATGAATATCTATATTTGTCTTCATGTTTTCCTTTGCATAATTAATTCATCATTCTTTTAGTTATAATCATAATTTAGGTATGCATCATGATCATTCATATTTGTATCACACAAGTTGTTATCATTCAATTTGGTATTATTCTTAGGTCCTCATAGACCATTATTTTTGTTACTCACCTTTCTCTTTGAGTTGTATAATAGTGACAATTCTTATTGGGTAGGAGGTTTGGATAGACATATTAGCCATGATACATTATAGTCCATATGGATATAGACTAGAGCCTTGAGGAGCCTACAAGGACTCGATGACACAGAAATATGACCAAATTACTTATTCTCTATTTATTTATTTGGTTTATACCTTTTATTTCTCTTGATAATTTTGGGTTGTAATAGGTACCTTAATAACTCATTTTACACACTAAAAGCTTAGCATCACATCAATGGTTTTCTACATAATTAATTGGTATTTTCCTAACAAAATGATTTTAAGTTTTCTTTAATAAAAGTCATATAAAAAAAGTATTTTAACAAAGGCCAATCTCCTAGAGATGGGAGTTAGGTAATTACCACTAATTCCTAGGGAATTATAGGTATTTGTCAGGTAAAACAACCACTAATAAATAACCTAATTTGTTAATGCCAATATGTATTGATGTTTATAATATATTCTAAATATTGTAATTTATTTTTTCTAAGTGAAAAGGTGACATGAATGCTTTAATTAAAATGCTTACTTGTATGATATGGGATTGATAAACATTTGAATATAAAGGAAGGTATCTTATTGGGGCATTAATAAGATCTACTTTTGAACCCTTTTTAGGTAAAAGATCAGTGATCCTAGTGTAAAGCTAGGTGGTGACTCCAAATACTAACCGTCTCTTCCCTAATAAAAATATAATAAATCTATAATGTGTACATAATAAGTGCAAGTGTGTATTTATAATAAAGTGTAGGTAATTATATATGCTATAATATAAATATGATATGATACGATGAAGAATATATATGTACGGTTATTGTAAGGAATTAGTGGATGAAATCTATATGCATTTATACTTGAAGATGATATTGTGATACATTAATTAAAGGGTGTAAGTGTAATATTAATATTATGTGTTGTGTATATTTTTATTACATGAGTCAAGAATGAATGTGCTTATGTGATTATGATGTAAATGTTGTGTAGTTGCTCATTTATGACTATTCAAGTGAGATTAGATATAATAGCATGTAATCATGTGTGAATATGATAGAAATAAATGTTTAGACATATTAGATTTGAGGTGGCCGAATGACCTATTTATGGTGTATTAATGAATTACGTGTAACCATGAGATATGGACATTGAGTATGTAAGTTAAGGGATGGCTAAATGATTTATTGATCTTGTTAATATGATTATGTGAATTAATGGCTTAAAATTATAAATTAATGTAAAAAGTGAACATTATTATATATGTATGCTTTATAGTCAATGATTGTAAGGTTATAGTATGTGGTGGCTGAAATGATTATGAAGTATGTTTAAATTTATTAAGATGAAAATGTAATGTATTCATAATTAAAGTGTAGAAATGGTAAAGTAGGCCTATAGAAATACTATAAATACACGGAAAGTTATGTGCATGTGATATGGACTAAGAATGGTCACATTGTGTGTGTGTCATACAAAATAAGTGTGCATATATCCTTACTAATGTCATAATAATATATTAATAATAATAATGATGCTTTTGAATGTTGAGATGACCGTAATGTAGTTAGTTGGCATAAGGGCCTTGATAAGCTCGAGTGATGATTTTACAGTATATTATGTTAAGATAACATATGTCAAGTGAATATTATGCTTAAAATGGGCTTTATGAATAATGTGGTTATGGTCTATGTGAACATGATAGTGTATATGTATGTTTGTGATGATGCTCGAATAACAAATGGAATTAATTGCTAATGATGTAAGTGGTTAAGTTATGACCATAACATGATAGGTTATAATTTGAGATGATTTTGTAAATTAACATAGTATGAGCATAAGTATTATGCCATAAGAAAATGATATGGCTGAATGGCCTAACTAGTGTACAAGAGTGCTATTTTTGATGTATATGATTAATATAAAGTATGGTTATACAAAGATAGGCTATTTAAGCCATAAGAATATTTGAATTATGAGTGTAAAATATGTGATCATACTTTCTTTATATTAGCTATTAAGCATATAGTAGTGATATGTGTATAATGAACTCTAAGTGTGATATTAAGAAAGTAATACTATGATGCATCATGATAATGATGTATTGTGAATCAGGTATGCTTATTTACATGAGATAACATAAAGAGAATAAAGAAAGCTTCATGATGGCATCTATTGCCTTATATAGTCGAATGGCCTATATTGATTATGATGATGCAAATTATAAGGAATGTTGAGATGTGAATATGATAAATGAAGTGATCATAAATAGTATGGCATATAGCCACATAAAGTATGAAAGATGTATAATTGAGAACAGTGGACATGAGAATAGTATATTTTCTCCAAGGTCATGTGTTGACCATATGAAGAGCATAACTTACTTTAAATTACTTAAGAAGGTGAAACAAAAATAAACAAGGTGATTAGCCTATACAAGTAGACAACCTCAATTATATAAGTTGACTGGTCAACTAGGGAGTCATAGTAGTTGCCAGGGTACCCAGGGGTACTTCAATTGGCCTACAGGCAATCTTATGACCTTCAGGTCTAGTTTATGACCTTCGAGTCTAGTATATGACCTTTGGGTCTAGTTTATGACCTTCAGGTTTAGTTGATGACCTTCAGGTCTAGTTAATGACCTTCGGGTCTAGTATAACCTTTGTGGTCTATGATGGCCTTTGTGGCCCAATAGTCCTATTATCCAGTTTTGAGCATTTGTCTTTTAAGTATGGGCAAAGCAAAGTAAAATTTTAGATAATAAGGCTTAATAAGAATAAATTTATGATTTATGAATACAAGAAATAATTAAAGACATATAGAGGTTTACTTTATTGACTGTTAACTCATATGCATATATGACATTATTATGTTGTATATACTATTGGTTAGGTTATCCTAATTTAATGTATAATGTTATTAGACTTAAGAAAGTAAATGAATTATTGGCTAACTGTGTGTACTATGATGTTAATTATATTGAGAATGTTGGACTCTTATGTTGTAATTGTATTCTTTAAGTTTTTAATAATTATGCTTATGTTGCAATGGATAAGTGGGTATGAAAGCATGAATACAAAAAAGGTATAAGTGTATGACAAATATTCATCTTTTATATAGATATGAACACATAAATTTGGTGAATTCAGTGGTAGTTATTAATGACAAAATAATAATTTAATTTATAAATTTAACATGAATCGATGAATGTGATGCATTTTGTATTAGTTACTATATATATGAATGTAATTATTGTTTAGTAATAGTATAAGAAGAAAACGATAAGAAACAATAAATATGGGGCACATGTTTCTGAACTTGATTATTTACATTGAACCTATGAGTATGTATGTGTTCTATGTTTATGTTTATAGGAGTGTGGTAACATAGGTGATATTGTAGTACAATAGACAATTAAATATTATGCCTATAAACAAGAGTTAATAAATAGACAAAATAATGACTTTTGTTATGATGATGGTTAAGTAGAACGTGTGATGAAGGATAGAATATTATAAATAATAAAATACTTAATAATTGGATATCAAATGGGAAATGATTAGTATTTTGCATAAATAAGATGAATAATTAAGGTGTAAGATAGTTTAAAAATATATGGATATAGATATAGATACACACACACACACACACACACACACACACATATATATATATATATATATCTATATATATATATATATACATACATATATATATATATATAGATATATATATATATATATATATATATATATGCCCAATAAAAACAACATATTAAGCCTAAACCATATATTTGTATACATATATATAGATACACGCATGCGCGTGAGAACACACACCCATACCTACACATATACATATATATATATAGACACACAAACACGCAACAAATTATACAATTATACATCCATACAAATGCACACACAAACACACACAAACACACACACACACACACACACACACACACAGACACATACGCGCACACACACACACACACACACACACACACACACGCACACACATATATATATATATATACAAATGTATGTACGCATGTATGTACGCATGTATATATGTATTTATCTATCTATATATGTATGTATGCATGTATATATATATGTATGTATATATATATATATATAGATATATATATGTACATATATATATATATATATGTAAATATATATATATATATATATATATATATATGT
>CANXYI010303281.1:0-13337 GCA_948208565.1 Hura crepitans | reverse complement strand
TTGGATAGATTGATCGATCAACTAGGGAGTGAGAGGAGCTACTAGGATACCCATGGGTACTTTAAGTCATAATTTTAGACTTCAGGTCCTGTGTCTTGAACTTATTTAGCTTACGAGGAATATTTCAACTTCAAGTCATGATTTTGGACTTCGGGTCCTATGTCATGGACTTATTTACCCTTCGAGCAATCTTTGACCTTAAGACATGATTTTGGAATTTAGGTCATATGTCATGGGCTTTGGGTTTGTATATGGTATTTAGGTCTAAGTTTTAGACTACGAGTCCTGTGCCTTAGATTTTAAATCTTGATGATAACCTTCGGGTCCTAGATATAATCTGTGGATCAATATGGCCATAGGCCATATCCCGCTATCCAGTTTTGAATAGTTGTCTTTTAAGTATAGGCAATATAATGATTTATTTAACCTGAAGATTTAAACGGGAGAAAATAAGTAAAATTTTACATGCAAGTTAAATAGTGAGTTTATTAATATGTTAAGGATGCGTATATATGTATGAATGATCATTTACTTTCATTATGGACTAGAATTCTGTTAAGCTATTATGAATAAATGTTGAAATGCCTATGCATGCTTATAATGAGTTATGTATGACCATGTTGTGAGATAAATTATGAGACCGTGGCTTATACATGTGAGCTAAAATAAATGTAAAGGCATGATAATATTAATTATTGGGCATGTGTATTTTATTGTGCTCATGTATAAGCTGTTGATTGAAGCATGCAAGTTGAGATGGTGTTTCATTTACATGTTGTTCTATGTTGTAAGTCATGCATGTTCAAATCCTCAATGTTGATATTGTCCTATTAATCTATGCCTTTTTACACATGTTGCATTATTGATTTACAACATGGTAGACTAAATATATTATGAATATTTACAATTTAAAGTATTTAATATAAATGAAAAGAAAAAGGAGTGTAACATACAATACTGGATATACCACTAAACTACAAACCTTAGCGCATCATTTGTTTTCGATGTGCAGGTATTTTGGGTAGCTCGGATGGAAGAACCTCTTGGCTGCAGATTACATGGGATTATTAGAAGATGGTGTTGTTTACACAATTTTGTATGCTATATGCAGAAAGAATAGAAAGGTTTGTATGAGCATTGATATGTATATTGATGTATGGATTATGGGTCTATAATGTATCAAAAGTTTATAGGAACTTGTTTATGTATATATATTTATACAGATATGTGATCGATGGGTATTGACATATGATAATTTGCGAGCATTTGTGTATGTATGGATTGGATCGATTAGGAGACAAGTGTTAATATTTATGTATATTGTGATTGGGATGATGATGATTTTGGATGGTTAGATGGACCAAGATGATATTGTGATATGGTTGGATATATATATTAGAAGTGTTGTTTTATGCAGGTTACTATTTGGAATAATGTCCCGGTACAACCGTTATGTTACCGGAATTTTGTCATAAGAACCCCATTGTAAACTTTAAATGATGTTTTTATTAAGACTGATTTTTATAAGTTGTAAGATAAGATTATATGTAATTGATAAAAAAAAAGAAAAAGATTTTATATAAATCGGACAAGCGATAAGTTAAATGATGGTTGTGTGTCATTTTTTATTCAGGTCTGGTGACCGAACTGGGTAAAGGGTGTCTCAAATATAATAGATTGAAATTTTTAAATTTATAATAATAAATATTTTATGTACTTTTGATTAATGTATTATTAGGTCAAACTAAAAGGATATGCATAAATAAAATTGCTAAATTTATTTTTAATCAAGCTTTTATTGCATGCGTTGATTTAATATCAACGCCTTAATGATAAAAAAAATCATACCAATTTAAAGAATATAAAATAAAATAAACATATCTCTTATTTTGCTTATTTTCTCACTTTCATACTTCGATAGTCATATATTTTTTTCTCCCCATCTTGTCATTCTTAAAAATTAAAAAAATAAAAACTTATTTAATTTTAAAATTTTAATATCGTGCAAACCCTTTCAAATCATATTGGTATTAAAATAAAATAGATATCAACGAAATGCAAATAGTTTTTACAATTGTTTGTTATATTGTAATCACCGTGCTTCGATTTTTTTTTTCAAAAATAAAAAAAATCATTTATAAACTTAAAAATTTTCATGATTATTATATTAAACCTTAAGTTTTTAAAACCATATTAATATTATTATTATTTGTTTTCATACTACTTTGAAAATATTTGCTAGTAATAACTTGTAATTATACTATAATTACAGAAAATTTTGGAAAGGTTATAAGGTGATTAAGATGGAAATTTTAAGTAATTGAAATGCCATACACGAAGTCATGGAATTTTTTAATTATGATTTTGTTATCATTTGACAATTTATATAGAAAAATTATTTTTAAATTCAACCTAGTCAATATATAATAAAAAGAATATTTTAAGATTGCACCAAATTATTTTACCAAAAACATAACAGTATACTGAAAAAAGGATGCAAATTGATTGAAAAAATGGTCCGTCTTATTTATTTTGCAGTTTATAAAAAATTATTTTTTTTCTCGAGAATAAGTCTATTTTGAATAAAGTTAAAAGTACTATAATTTACGTTTTAAGAATTTAATGTTAATAAACACATATATATTATGGCAATTATTATTATAATTAAAGTTATTTATAATTTTAAAATTTTAATAAAGTTAAAAAAATTATTTATTTTGCAGTTTATAAAAAATTAGATTTTTTTTCTAAAAGAAGTCCACTTTGAGTAAAGTACTATAATTTACGGTTTTATTGTTTTAAGAACTTAATGTTGTATTAAACAAATGCAGATTATAGTAATTATTATATATACTACTTATAAAAGTACAATGTATGAACAAATTTTTTTACCAAGATAATCTTATCATTAAAATTGTTTTTTATTAAATATTTTATTTAAAATGAAATTTTAATTAAATTAAAATATGCATTTTTAAATAAGAAATTATGATACTAAATGAGAATTTTGATAAATGAAAATACATATTACTAAATTAGATTCCTTTTTAAATAGTATATGTTGTAATATCTTTTACCAAGTAGAATATTTTTCTATTTAGATTATTAAATTTTTTGAGTATAATATTTAAATTATTCTTTTTAATTAGGAATAATCTATATAAATAAATAAATAAGACACAAAATTAAATTATATTAAGTGTTAGAGTTTATTACTAGATAATATTTTTCTGCATTGCAATATATTATTTATCATGTTATTAAAAAGCATTTCAATAAAGACGACAAAAATACTTATCAAAAATAAAAAAAGTAAGTAAAATATATACTAAATTTAATTAAAAATATTATATACATGCAACGTAGGTACACTTTTACTAGTTATAATTAAAGTTATTTATAAATTTAAAATTTTAATAAAGTTAATTTTATCTAAAAAAATTTCACTTATTCGCATTTTTATATATAATATAGATATATATTTTTTACTAAATAAAATATTTACATATTTCGAATATTAAATATAACTTTTAAATATCTATTTTAAATTAATAATTCTCTATATAAACAATAAGAAACATACCACAGTTGAATGTAAAAGCATGGTCAAAATACTATTTGGTAATAATTTGTGTGTATATATATAAAATAAAAGAAGTGTTCATTTCATTTATTAAAATATATGAGATGTAGACTTAGTAAAATTTGAGTCAACTCATGAACTCGATCTATATGATCTATATTTTTTGACTTATATTTAATCCAATCCATAAATAACTTGTATACGACTCAATCCATATAATCAAAAAAATATGGATTGGATTATAGTCCATTAGCGGTCAATTCAATTTGACTCATATTGATTATGTTATGGATTGATCCATATATTTTTTAAATATAAAAATATAACATAACTCACCATAAATAAATTACTAGCCAATTATTTAGTGGATGAGATTATTTTATTTCATTATTAATATTATTTTTAGGGCTAAAAATATTAATAATCACATTATTAATCATTATAAAGAAAATATTTTATTTCTTTTAAGTATCATATATATTAAATTTTAATAAAAATAAATTAATTCAAAAAATTAAATAGGATGTATAAAATTAAAGTTCTTTAAAAAATAATAAATACAAAATCAGTCTCTAATTTAGCTGATAATGTCATGAATAGCATAAAATAATACATAAAATCAATAAAAACTAAATCGTGTCATTCATAGTTGTAATCGGGTTCTAATTATTTCTACTATTATAAGTTTGATGGTAATAATGCTTATATGTAATTACTCAATATAATTTGAAGTAATTAAGTTATAAAATTATAAAAAAAATAAGTGAAAAAATAAATGAATTGACTCGTGACTTAATTCATTTGGGTTTATCTATAGATCGACCCATTATCCATTTGATTGCTAATATCCTAATCCATTTATGACTCGATCTATTTATAATTCAATTTATTTTAATTCGACTTAACTCGTTTGTCACGTCTAATTAGATATATCAACTCTTAATTACTAAATCAAATTATAATATTTTATTTAACAATTTAAATTTAAATGGAGTGTATTGGATTATATCTAATCAACACCTTAGCAAAGAACAAAAAAAATGGTCATCTAGTCCTATTTCATACAATTTTTATTTTTTATATCTCCATTATACTTCAACAAAATTCATATTTATTAAAATTTTATCATTTTTAAAAATATATTTTACCTTATAATAATTATAAATAAATATAATTACCTTAATGGTTGAAACTATATCTATTATTTTAAATTAATTAATAGTGTTTGGTACTAAAAATAGTAGTAAATCGTATAATTTTCGAGTACCCAATTAGCTATGATCCTAATAAGATGCGTGTGAATATTATTTTTATTATCTATACTGAATTCAAGTGTTGACCACTAAAAACTGTTATCGAACCGTTTATATAATTAAATAATTAATTTTTAATAAATATTTTTTTCTTAAATATAACTTAAAATTACATTATTTATAAAAAAATTATATAATTAGTATAAAATTAATACCTTACACGATTTATTAGGGTTGGAGAAAAAAAACTGAATTTGGATAGTAAAATATAAATTATATAATATTTTTATAAATAATATTAATTTTGTATAATATTTGAAAATTTATTTTTTTTAAATTAATTATTAAATTATATAAACGAGTTCAGATAACAGTAATTAGTAATTTATACTTGAATCTGATATAAATAATAAAATTAATATTGAAAATGATTTATTAAGGGGCAAATTGGACCAAACGATCAAAAATACATTATTTGCTACTATATCTAATGATAAACACTATTAATTAGAGATGATAATTAGTATTTTGAGGTGTTTGATCTGCTCTGATCCTAATAAAATGTGTTCGCATATTGATTTTATTACTTGTATTGGGTTCATATATTGATCATTAGGTACCGCTATCTAAACCCTTTTATATAATTAAATAATTAATTTATAAAAAATATCTTTAAAATATTATACAAATTTTATTTTATTTATCATAATATTATATAATTTTAATATTGCATTGATATAAATAATATAATATTTTTAGTTGTATATTAATAAGAAGATAAATTATAATATAAACATATCAAAAATAACAAAAAAAATGATCATATAAAAATAGTATTAACTAGCTAATACTTTAAATTTTTTCATAAATAAAGGTATATTTCGATTTAACCTACATAGGGTCAAGTCTAATGATTTGTATTATAAAAACTAAGTCCAAAATAAACAAAGTAGTAATATTTTTAATTGCTAATAAATTACAACATTAATTAAATACTCAAGTGTCGAAATATATTTAACTCATTGTCATACCTAATAATAAGAATCATTAATTAAATTAAAATAAAAATATGATTTTAATTGATATATCAAAATAATTATATTTGTTTATAATTATTATAAGATAAAGCACATATTTAAAAATATATAGAATTTTATGAATGTGAAATTTTTTATAATATCATAGATATATAATGGACATTCAAAAAAAAAATATATAAAAATAAATTAATCAACAAAATATTTAACTAGACTCAAAATTTATAAATTTAAATTAAATATTATATAAAAAATAAGATCTAAAAAACTTGAAAAATAAAAAAATAAAAAAACTAAAACGAAGAAGAGGGGCGAGGACCAAAGGTTAAGCCCCTATTTCGGAAAAACGAACTACAGCAAGAAATTTGAGCCAAAATGGGCCGAATATCCTCAGGCTTAATAACATGAGGTCCAAACAGAGCCCATTATCTGGTCGAAACTTGGAGTCGAATGGTAAGTGCAATCGTAGCTGCTCCTTTTATTGTATCATCGGAGCCGCTGATTTCTGCTTTTGCTTTTCCAAAGGAGGTTCGATTTCTTATGTTCTGCGTTATTATCATCTTTAATTGTTTTTTGCCCTCACGGTTTTTTCATAATTTTTGCTCAAATTTTCAGTTAATTTTCTCATCCAGATTTATAGATCTCGTTCTCAAATCTTTTGGCTATTCCTTTTTGTTGCCGGTCTTAAAACACAGATGAGAAAGTGTGTTCTGTCATGAATTTTATTTTATTCGTATTTTTTTTTTGGAATTAAGAAATTGTAGCTGCTTTCTGAATACGAAATGAATTGGAATTGCAATTCACATTCATTTTTTTTGTTACTTTATTTTTGAGGTGTTTACGGTAAATCGTCGTTTTGATCTATTGATTTAATACTTTTATTGCGATACGGAGAAAGCTCATTATGGTCTTTGTATGTATGCGCTTAGAAATTTTACTTTCATTGTGCAGGAAAGATTCTTTTCGCCACCAAGCGAGTTTTGTGGATTTATTTGCGGTTTAATGTGAGTATTCATGCCCAAGCTTTCCACGAACATTTCATTGGTGATTTTGTATTCTATCTGAAAAATGTGTCATATTTGTCATTTTGCCTAGCCCTGCTTTTTTGTCTTGAGCTGCTTTATGTAGATTTTCTTGTGTTTTTTCCTCAGCTTTGCTTTAACTAATAGATTCGTGGCATGTGCTGGTATTGAGTCGTAGCTACTAACCAATACATGTTTGATTAGATGGTTGGTTTTTATTTTGATCAGGTTGTCCGAATGCCATTATGCTTATATGTTGTGATGCGATTTTATTGCTCTGGATACGTTATCAAATTGAAAACAATGTTTAAATGGAGTTGCACGTTGGTGGACTAAAAACTAAATCCTTTTGATTTCGTGCATAGTTAGATGTAGCATGCTTTTTTATATATGAACTGCGAGTTTAATGGATAGATCATGAAAGGAAAATGCCATATTGCCCTGTGTAGAATAAGATAGTACCAGAACTATCGAGGAACATGTGTAAGTTAAAAAGGGAACAACCAAATAGAAAGTTTAACTAAGGCCATAATGCTTTTGCTTTTTCTAAAGTAAAATAAAAAATTGGTGGCACATAGATTGGTTTGGAACTATTACTGTTTTTAATGCTAGTGATTTGTGCATCTTGGGGCATCTTCATATCACATTGGCGTTTCAATGTTTTTATCCTTTCTTCTTACTCACGAGGAAAGTCAGGCCTGGACTACATGCATAAATTTGAATTTTGCTTTATTTATATCCAAGGATGAAAAGCGGAGAACAAACACTCACACGCAGAAACATGCCTAAAAAAGTGCTTGCTAAAAATCAGATGATGAACCAATGCTGCTACTCTCTCGCTGTCTTTAGCATTTTCTTTCTTTTTTTTATCCATTTTATAGCTACGATCTTTTTGGAATTTCACTTGTTCTTATACTGCTTGAATTGTTATATACTTAGCATGTAATGTTATGTAGGATTCTCTTTTGTTGTTCCACAGCATACCATATTTGTGTTTGACTGTTGCATGCATATGAAAAACTTTCATGATTCTTTTTCACTCTTGCTCAAAGGCATATGCCATATTTGGGTTTGTTTGCATCTCAATCTACTCTCTGTCTAAATCCATATGCTTGCACTTTTACTGTAATTAAATTGTAGGGCGGACGAAGAACTTGTTGATCAAAAGAGATATCTGGAGGAATCTTGCAAGCCTAAATGCGTGAAGCCCCTACTTGAATATGAGGTGATGTATATTTGTGTTGAAACATGTCCATATGTTGCAAGTATCCATGTTTTCTTGTCTATGCTTTTCCTTTTCATGTCAGTAATCAGTAGCTTATATCTAATATGCCCAGCTCAGTTCTTTGTTGCCAATGGGACATCAACTGTTTCCAGTATTATCAGCTGTTATATATCTTAAATTATTTTCCAAGACTATCAGCTGTTATATATTCTAGAATTATCTTAATGAAAGTTTTTGGCATCCTCAAAGTATCAGAATTATGCAGTAACACATAATCTTATTTGTTAATTTGTGGTTGCTGATTAGCCCTTGATCTTAATAGCAATTATTTTAAGTCCCTTATCTGTCTTAATTGAAAGTTAATGCTTGAAAGTAGAGCTGGATTCAGGCCCTTGCATTTTATATATTTGGTTATACAACTTATAGATTGTAAAGTTCCGTTCATATTCCTAAGATTTCACATTAGAATGACAGTGATACAAATTGAAAAATGGATCCAAATGTAGATGTAAAAAGTAGTAGAAATTTGACAGATACAGTAGGCGGGGTAGATTAAGATGATTGGTTCTCTAAGTGAACTGAATGCTTAAGCCAGTTTTCGTCTACCTTACGAGTACAAATGTGTAATTTGGAATCATTAAAGTTGACACCTCATCCAAAAGTGTTGAGGGATAGAAGATATCTTATCTCAAGACTCATTGTAGATGAATTGTTCTAGAGTAGGTCGTATGTGCTTCTCTCTCACACACACAAACTACTGAGTGTTTTTATTCATTTACTTCTTGATTAATGATGACAGTAGTTATGTTCCTCTGGAATTGAGATTGTCGTGCTCAATATATTTTTTTATTCTTAATCTTATCTATACTGTTGCCAATGCATCAGCAGTATCTGGCTTCACTGGTCAAAATTTGGTGCCTTGTAGAAACATTAGTTCTCGACTATCTGTTAGTGGAAAAGTTTCTGCGTGGAGCAACAATTTTATTTCACTGAATTTTTTCCGATTCCAAACTTCTTGCAGGCATGTGTTAAGAGGATTAAAGATGACGAGAGTGGGCACAAGCACTGCACAGGCCAGTACTTTGATTATTGGTTTTGTGTTGATAAATGTGTAAGTAATCATTTGATAGTCTGAAGCTATTCTTCCACGAGGAAGCATATTATACTAGCTTAAATTCGGCATTTGTCGATGCAGGTTGCTTCAAAGCTATTTTCAAAATTAAAGTGATTGGGAGGTTGTTGAGGCATCTCTCCTTTCTGTCTGTACTCTTTTGCAACATCAGCGGAATTTTGTCATATGCTTAGTTGGGTCGCTTGAGACAGCAGCCTGTTCATATTGATTGGGAAACTTTTAACTGTTTCTTGAATCGGAATGAAATAAGATATCGTGAATTGGTAACAGTTTCATGTTTTTGCGGGTTATTATAGTGAAGAAATGAACACGGATAGTTTCTTTTTCAATTCTCCTTCTAGATCTTGATTCACCAAAATGGTTATCTGGGGATCTATTTAGTAATTGTTGTCTTCTTATTCCTTGTGTGTTTTTATTTAATGACAATCCCTTCACTTCTCATTGCATGAAGGGAATAGGTTATACAGATGAGTAGGGGTGGCAAAAAATCTGACCGAGAATTTGATCCGTTTGACCAAAAAAATTGATTCAAATTTTATTTGACTCATCATTGATCCGCTAATGATTTGATTTAACTTGATCTTTGTATAATCTGTTTACGTCAACCTGTATATGATTTGTATATTTTACTTATAATTTTATGACTTTTATATAATAAGTGTTATGAAAATAATTATTTTTATTGATTATGTATGTATATTTTTTTTTTTACTATTAGTGAATTTTTTTAAAAAAATTGGATAATAACTTGTTTAATAATGATTTGTTTAGGTTATTATTTAATTTGATTTGAGTTAATTTGTTTGTGATTTATAATTTTTTTATCCATTCTAATATAACTCTTTATAGTCTGATTTAAATTTAATTTGTCCAATATGTTTGCCATAGATGTAGATGAGGTGAGGTTAGATGAGAAACTGTTTTAAGTAAAGCAGTATTGAATCAAAGCAAAGTTTTAAAGAAAAGAATTTAACAAACCGAATTATTATTAGTTGATTTGATTTATTAGATTTTTTTATTTTATACATTTTAATTTTTATAATTAAAATGATATCTTAGAAAATTGTCAATTTATTTTTTTTTATTTTAACCTTTTAAAAATTAAATCTATTTGATTAAATTGAATAATAAAAAAATAAATGAAATTAAATAGATTAAATATTTTTGATTTAATTTTGCGCATACTTAATTTAGAGATTCATATAACGTCGGGCAAATGAAAAAGAAAAATATTTATAAGTTGTAATTTAATCTCCTGCATAAATTGTACTGAAGAAAAAAAATTGTGGAAATTGTGATGAGCAAGAAAGTAAAATCGAAGAATACATGGCATCTGCCTCAAGGATTTTTTTTTTTTTAAATAAAAAATCTGCCTCAAGGAATTCAAGAAAAGTCCATCGTTAAGCATTAATACTGTGCATCTATGCCATAACACATGACTGGGACTTGGCATGGTAGCACACTGAGAGAAGGGTTATCCAAAACCAAAGGATGCCGACCCCCAGGCTTTGGTCTGCCACAAGTTTATCCATTTTTATTAATAGGTCCCTTTTTTAATTTAATTTAATTTTTTTACCGTATTTTGTTAATTCTTTTGACTATCTGTTGTGTTATTTTAAGGTTCTTGCTGATCTATCATTTTCATTTTTATAATATAGTTGAAGTTTTTAAGTTAGTATCCTAATTTTATAATTTTTAAAAAAATAAATTAATTTTTATATCTAGTTAAATTTTTGTCATGGTATTTAATTATATTGTTTAAACATATTATACTTTCACTGAAATTGTTTCTTTTCCTTTTTATGACATGCTTATTATATAAAAAAAAAGTTAAAATTTTGTAATAATAAATGTAATTATTAAAAAATATATAATTAGCTCGCTGAGCTTGATAGAAAAATCTTTATCTTAAATTATTTTGATATTAAATTGAAGTAAATAATATTATTTTGAATTAAATTAAAAAAAATGCAAAACCTAAATAGCCATTGCATTCTGCAATATTTGCTGGGTTTCGCTCAAAGTCCCTTGTTCTTTGAGGGTTTAAATTAGAAAAGAGATATCTTCTCTCTAAATAATATAATAATATAAGATTATTTTGTGAGGAAAAAAAATCCATAAAATTATAAGCCTATATTTATTTATGTGCAATGTAAAATTAATAAAAGTGCTAGCTTGAAAATTTTTTGCAAAAGGGATTTTGCCTAAAATGTTGACATTTCATTCAATTTAATATGTACATGTGATTTTAATTAAAACACTTTTATAAAATTCATCTTTATATTTTAATTTATTCTAATTGAACGTATTTCGTTATTAAATTAATACATAATAAATACATTTTATGTTTAAAAATATTTACGTATATGACTAAAATATATGTAAATCATGTGACTAAAAAGTATGAATATTTTGAAAATAGATAAAATTAGTAACCAACAATTGAAATTTTACTATTAATAACTATATTAATTCCACTTGTTTTAATCTATATTTCTACTCTTTAAATATACAATTCGCACAAATTTTAATCACCTTAGCAATTTTGATATAGCATAAGCTTTTATCATGTAGGTGAATAAATTATGCAAATTTAAGTACAAACAGAAATTTTATAAAAGTACTTAAATTAAAATGCAAAATCAATCAATATATCTAGAGTCATGCATGAGTAATTTTTTAAGAGACCTCTCCAATAAAGATTATTATTAATTTTTTCATTTTATTTCAAAATAAGATCTCTATTTTTTTTATTTTAAAGTATACTCCATTTTCCTTTTTAAAATTATAGTTAACATGCTTAGTAATCAATAAAATATAAATTATTATTTATTAGATCACTAATATGTTTTTAATAATGCAAGACATATTAGTAAAAATATATTAATTTTTTTAGATGGAGGAAATATATCAATTTTTCTTTTTCTTATAATTCTTTCTTAATTAATTTATATAATGAACGCGTTTATATGAGTTATATGCAAGGAAGAACTTTGTAGAAGCTTTAAGAATTGACGTGGCATTATCTTTGAGGAGAGAGAATGCATGATATTTTACTATTTTCCCTTTTTTTTTTTGAAGAAAAGAGAAAACAACATAAATTACAAGGGAATTAAACGAGGGTAGCTAACACCTCTAAAGTCTACATTTAAGACATTATAAATACCTGCAGGGGGGTTATTTAGAACATGCAGACTTAGTGGTAGAGAGTTAGCAAACCTTGCTAGCCAATCAACTGCTGCATTAGCCTTGTGGTAAACATGAAAAGTGTGGAAATTTGGATTGCGCTTGATTGCTTGAATCAGAGGGCAATGTTGATTAACCTGTGATGAGCTTGCCGAAACTAGCTGGAGTGCACATTTGCTATCAGTATCAATCTGCAATTTAGTGATACCTTTTGCCTCAGCCAATTCCAAACCTTTAAGTAAACCAAACAATTCTGCTTTTAAAAGAGTTCCTACCTATAAGTTCATCCCAAAACTGCCATTCCATCTACCAGTATCATCTCGGGGAAGGCCTCCAACTGTTGCCCTTCTTGTCGAAGCTATGTAAGAACCATCAGTATTGAGTTTCAAGTAACCTTCCCTAGGTCTGTTCCACCCTATCAACCATTCAACTTGACGGGAGGATAAACCCCCAACTAAAGTGGATAACTCCGCTGAAGCTGACAGTGACTGCAGCCATCCAATAATCTCCTGAAAAAGATGGGCATCATTAATTGTCTTAGAGTTAATGATTGAATGGTTTCAAGCAAGCCCAAATCTTGGCTCTAAGTAGAGTTAGCCCAAGACATAATGTGACACCCCTTACTCGAATTCAGTCGCCGGCCGATCGCCGAACCCGACTAAAGTATATAGACACAACTCACACCAAGTGCTCAACTAAAAAAACCATTTCAAATGAAAACCTTTATGATATAATAGTATTTTTGAGTTGATGGGAAATGTTTAAACATCACTAAAACAGTTGATATGTTTTTCGAGGTAAAACATGAAATCCTCATGTCGAAAATTCGGCAGCATAACGGCTGTACTGGGACACTATCCAAAATTCCACCTACTTAAAAACACTTCTATATATTCATC
>CANXYI010303238.1:0-11402 GCA_948208565.1 Hura crepitans | reverse complement strand
AATAAAAAGGGTTAATTAGTTTTCTCCAAAGGGATATAAAAGATGTGAAATTAGTGAATCTCTATTAGGTTGGTGACTAAACAACTCTGTAATAAATGGGTAAGAAAATCAAAAGAAAAACAAAGTTTTGATCGCATAAATAACTTTCCTCATAAGAAAAGCTTCTGAGTAAGGATGCATGGCATTTTAAAGAAAAATGATAAACTTGTCAGCATCTATTAAAGGAATGTTTATTGAGGGATCGAAAGTTCCAAAATAGAGTTTGATGATTTTTTAAGCAAATTCTTCTCCAAATGGAAAAATTAGTTAAAATACAAGCTAACAATGAGAGGTTGAAGAAAGATGGCATCAATTCAAGAAACATCACGAGATTTTGAGGAATCTTTGGAGAAAGTGGATCTTAGCCCAACAATACAAGCAAAAGGAAATGAAATACATCCCATTCATGATTGTTAATTTTCTCAAAATATTATTATTATATCTAAACATGTTAATTCTCCTAAATGAAATAGATAATTTTTTCTATAACAATAACCTAAACTTTAAAAAAAAAACTCTAAATCAAAGTTATTTGACCCTAAATTATTATTGAACCTTTTTTTGCTTGTTGTATGCATCAGATAATACAGTTCTTAAATGCGATATAGAAACTCTTCCTTTAATTTGCACTAAAAGTTATTCTGGAAAGAAGTTAAACTAAAAATTGAGGGGGCAGTGTTAGATGTTTTTCAATAAATAGCTTAGAGATAATGATAAGAAAATTAATGCTTTATGAAATTTTTCTTAGGACTATGATGACTAATCAAAGGAAGCAAATTTTTAAAGGTTTAGTTGATGATACAACAAATGAAGCCCAAATTATTGCCTTATAATATAGTGGAATTATAATAGAAGGGCTTGTGGCAAATTAAAATTTTACTAGATAAGTAGGCTTAATGTTAATTTTGAGGATATCGTTGGAATTATTTAAGTAAGGAAGCTAGCTGGAACAAATAAAGCATTTTTGCAATGCCCAATATGGTTCATCCTTAGAATTACGCCTCAATTTCTGCGGACATCAAGCTTTCAACAAACTGAAGTAATTTCAAAGTTGGGTCTAGCTAAAATAAATATAATAATTTATAATGCTCAACATAACACATCAGAAGAAATTAGGCCTACAATAGACCAAAGTCATTCTTTAAGAATTCAGAGCACATCTCCTAAGCCAAATGGTGAAATTTATTCCTCAGTATCTAGGATCTTGAGCCTACCAATTATACCATTCATGAATGATCCTCATATTTGCCCAGACACTTTTTTTAAGAATGTAATTATCTCCAAATGCATCCAGCCTTCATAATTATACATGAAAGAGCTCATCATGGTTTATTTGGATAGGCCTTAATTCAACTTTAATTCAAAAGAAAGCAAGCTAGTGGCAAATCAAAACCATTGAAAAGGAGGCTAAATGATTAGTTTGATAATGATGAATTATTGAGAATTTCTTCTACATCTTTCAAACATTTTGACTGAGAAGTGTCTAAAGGGAATTGCATAATACTAGTCAAATGGTATGTGCTAAAAATTTTGAGAGATAAAGAAAATTGAAACATTGCAATACTTCTCCTACCAACTCATAAGCAAAATGGCCATGGGAAGCTTGCCAATAGCATGATGTCATTGTAAGTTAAAGGCAATAAGTATGAGGACTTCCAAAAAAATTATATTAGTAGGACTTTTTGAAAGCAATAAAATCCTAAGGTTGAGGGTTATCAAATAAGACAAAAGGATGAATATCAAGGGGGAGGAACTCCAAATTATCAAAGATTTCTATGATTAAAGACATTTAAAAGTTAGGTGATGCAATGTGTTTGTAAGGCTGTGACTTGGGAAGTTATCTTGAATGATTTAAGAGATTGGGGTACATATAATAATGAATGAAAGGCCAAGTCATAAGAATCAACTAAACCATGTTCGAGCATGTTTGCTTCATAAAACCAACTTAGGGACAAATGCAAAGTATTATTTTGACAGGTCGATCAAGGGGTATATTTAAGGATGATAACTAAATCAATGCAAAAATAGAAAAATCCTTTACAACATCTTTTTACCTACTCACGTCCCTTCCCAATAGATCCTTATCTTCCTTTAAAATGAAATATTGGTTAGCCTTTGTTGACCAAAAGCTTTGAATAAAATGAAAACTCACCCTTTTAGAATCCTCAAGTTAGTAAGAATGGTTCAAGCAAAAAAAGGATTTGGTGTCAGCCTTGGAATAACCATTAATTTTTTTGCCTTTAGTTACTATTCCATTTTTATTTAAAAATAAAGGAGAAAATTTTTCATATATGTTAAAAGTCATTTTTTTTAGCATATAATGTGTTGTGTCATGCCATCATCAATTCTTTTCTTTATTAACTATTCCATTTAAAAAAAAAAGAAAAAGATCTTTTTTGAAGTTCAAAATTTCAAACATATTGCACATTGTATCACACCATGATATGTTGGAAAATAACATGAAAGACAGGATTATTTATGAAAGCTTATGCAGCTAAATCTAAATAAAATTATCATATTTAAACACGAAAGCACTAGCTTTCCTTTTTTTGAACATAAAAATATTAGTTCAATGTAAATTGTATATTATTAACTCACTTTTGCTATACTAAGATTGAAAGGTACAATAATCGTAAGATAAAGTAGTAATGTCACTCTTACATTAAAGTCATATGACACATAATTTTATTAGTAAAGGAGTAATCATTAATGGCACACTTTCATACTTAAAGGTCGTTAGTATTGGTAGACCACTTAATCCTTTAAATATCTTATCAAATGTGGGAACACCACTGAAGATTTTAAGCCTTTGTATAAAATAAACTATTTGAGAATAGTTAGCTATGATCTACTTATATACCTAAAAGTCTTCAATATTGAAGGGTTTTATGTTGAAAATTAAAGATATTTGCTCTATTGTTTTATTGAACAAAAACTCTAAATTACAATAGGTGCAAACCTGCTAGATGTGAAATCACGATTTATTTTCTAGACTTTCTTGAGGGACTTTTAAAACATATCTTAAAGAGCATCTTTTATATTTTGATAACAAGTTTTCAAATTTAGTTATAATTACCAATATTGTGATTACGGTTAAAGGCACTGAAACAAAACTTCAAATCCTTTCTTAAAAAGTCTTTTAAAATTTAAACTTTAATGGTCGAGCCTATAATCTAATGGGAAGTTCTTTTAAAAATTGAATCATTTTAGTTGTAAAAGTCTTTCAAAATTCGAACTTTAATGGTCGAGCCTATAATTTAGTGGGAAGTTCTTTTAAAAATCAAACCATTTAGGTTGAACCTATTAGAGGATAAGAATTTGAATTATACTAGTCGAGCCCATTAGAAGGTGGGATTATTGCCCGAAAATTAAACCATTTAGGTTAAACCTATTAGAGGATAGGAATTCAGACTATACTGGTTGAGCCCACTAGAGAGAGGGATTATTGCCTAAAAATCGAACCATTTAGGTCGAACCTATTAGAGGATAAGAATTTAGGTTGAACCTATTAGAGGATAGGAGTTGGGATTATACTAGTTAAGCCCATTGGAGGGTGGATTGTTGCCTAAAAATTTAACCATTTAGGCTAAACCTATTAGAGGATAGGAATTCAGACTATATTGGTCGAACCCACAAAAAGGTGGGATTATTACGTAAAAATTGAATCTCTTATGGTCAAGCCTACTAGGGATAGGATTATTGCCTAAAAATTGAATTTCTTATGGTTAAGCCCATTAGAAGGTAGGATTGCTATCTTAAAGATCAAACCATTTCTAGTTGAACCTATTAAGAGATAGGAATTCAATCCATGAAGGTCAAATTCATTAGAATGTGGGATTATTGTCTTAAAAATCGAAACATTTTCTGTTGAACCTATTAGGAGATAAGAATTCAGTCCATGATGGTTGAACTCATTAGAAAGAGAGACGATTATCTTGAAAATCAAAGCATTCAAGTCAAATCTATTTAAATATAGGATTTTAGACCCTATTGGTCGAACTCATAGGAATATGGGATTACTGACTTGAAAATTAAACCACTCAAGTTGAACCTTTTAAGAGATAAGATCTTAGACCATACTAATAGAAAAGGTGAAATCACTGCCATTTTGGTGCAACCTATAGGAAATAGGAATCTAGACCATGCTATTTAGCCTTGTTAGAAGATGGCGATTTCTTTCTTAGGTCTATTTAAAGGTAGGAATTCAATTCAAACTATGATGGTCAAGCCCATAAGTAGGGAGAATTTTTAGAGGATTTAAACCTTGTTGGCCAAACTCGCTAAGAATAAGAACTTAAATAATGTCAACCAAAGGTTGAAACTCGATTCATTTCGGGTCAGAACCTTATGCCTTTATTTTTTTACACACTTTTGATTCCATTAGAAGAGCACAAAATGAAGCAACTTTAGATACCCAATTTTGTTTAGGAGCCATTACATTTGATATAAGTATTTATTAGCCTTTATTAATTATTAGTTCTTTTTTATTTATCATGAATCTTGTTGTTATGGTTGTTCTGATCATTATTCATGTTATTTTATGCGTTTATTATTACTACTACTATTACTACTATTATTAC
The DNA here is from genome assembly GCA_948208565.1 of Hura crepitans. Lineage (NCBI taxonomy): Eukaryota > Viridiplantae > Streptophyta > Magnoliopsida > Malpighiales > Euphorbiaceae > Hura > Hura crepitans. The sequence goes on along the minus strand of CANXYI010303238.1, from coordinate 6,783 downwards.
TACTACTACTACTACTACTACTATTTAGGTTGTTGAGCCATTACATTTGATATAAGTATAGCCTTTATTAATTATTACTTCTTTTTTATTTATCATGAATCTTGTTGTTATGGTTGTTATGATCATTATTCATGTTATTTTATGTGTTTACTACTACTACTAGTAGTAGTACTACTACTATTTAGGTTGTTGAGGTAGTTATTATTAGAGTATCATTATGATAGACACAAGTTTAAATCTACAAAATAATAAATTGGGGAATTAGACCATGGGCCATTTCAATTTACTAAGTCCAATATGCAAAAAGAGGAGGAAATAGAAAAGGTAATACAATTGGACAAGTATCAAAAAAGTTGAAATAAACATTAGATTAGGTTTAGGCACAAGCCTAGTTTATGTTTCAAATCCAAAACTTGGCTATATAAACTAATTAACAATAATCAAAAATAAAAATAACAACAATGATGGTTAATAGAATAAAATAAAGTTTATTGCTCTTAAATCTCGATTTTAGTTATTATAGACCAAAAGAAATAAATTAGGCTAATCCCAAATTAAAGCTCAAATCCAATAAACAAATAGAAGTCCAAAATTACAATCATATTAGGCTTTAGGCTCAAGTCCACTTGATAATAGATTAAGATAAATTGGGCCAGCCCAAGCCTAGAGCCAATAAAATCTATAAATAAAAAGGCATGATAATAGTAGACCTTAGGCCCAAATCCATTTAGTTATATGCCAAGATCGGCCAGTCCAACCTGGGCCCAGACCCAATAGAAAATAATAATAATAATAATAATAATAATAATAATAAGAATAATAATAATAATAATAATAATAATAATAAAAGGTTGCTTCTGGGTTGAGATTGGCTAGCTGTCTCCTACAGGACTAATAAAAACAAGAAACTAATTAATAAGTGATTAAAGAAGTAATCTTGTAGATAAAAAAACAAGACCACAGATTATATCTAGGGATTAGTAAAATGGAATGATACTGGTAAACTAAGAGGATTTTGCACCATTTTGGTTACTGTGCATGCTCAGTGTTTAAGCTTTTATAAAAGCCAAGTCAACACAATATTAAAATAAAGGAGGATGAGTTACGAAAGGAGGTTGGTAACAACACAAAAGAACATTTCAAGAAGTAAAAGCAGTTGAAGCTTCTTAACAGGTACATATTGGTAACAGGAATTTTAATGGTGAAAATGGTTTTCGTTTAAAAGGAGCTAGTATTAACTCTTTTTAAATGTACAACAAACTATTAGTATTAAAAAGTTTTTCACCATTATGATTCTAAAAACATTTTTTTTATTGCTTGCTTAAAAACACTCATTTCATTCATATCATTTATTTATTTTTAGGCCTTTAGAAATTCTATTCTCTTGTATTTTCATATTATTTATGATTTCTTAGTTTACAGTCCGCCATCATTTTAAGATATATAATTTATATGTGAAAATTTTTATCTAGTATAGTATCTATAAATGCAACTTTCTTTTAAGAATTTAAGAGCCACATGATACTTAAATTATTTCTTGAGGGGAAAACTATAAATAAGAAACCATAAATAAATTTCATAGGTCCTACTTTGTCATTGGGCAAAAATCAATTTATTCTTTTTAAAAGATGATTTTTTATATATTTCTTCCATTATGGTTTAGAATAAAATAAAAAAAAGATTAAAATAATGGGAATGCAAATAATAAAAATAATAATCTGAAATAAGGTGAAACCTAAAGAATTGAATAGATATAAAAAATAGATAGAAAAAATAAATAGACGGATAAAAAATAAGTAACATGGATTAAAAATAACAAAAATGACAAAAAAAAACAAGAATAAAAGTGAAGCGAAAATAGTACATCTAAAAAACAAAAATTGACATATCTAAACAAAGAAGGCGAGAAATAAATAAACAACCCATATCTAAAAACCACATAGATCTAAAACAAACAAATTGTAAACATAAGATAAGATTAGGTCTGAAACAAAAGTGGAATATAGATATAATAAAAAATAGGAGAAGGAAACTCAAAAATAGATTCATGAATATTAAAAAGGTTAGGTCCAAAATATTGCAGCCTTAAATCCAATAGAAATAAAAAAAATAAAAGAATAATAAATGAGAGACATGCATCATGAAAAAAAAGATATGAGATAAATCAAAGACCAAATAAAAGATATCATCCCAAACCAGCATATAAGCTAAATAAAGCATAGATCCGCACATGCATTAACTCAAAATCTTTCCTTTTTTTTAAAAAAAAAAATGAATGATGAAAGTTTTTTCCTAAAAAAAAGCTCTTACTAGAGATCTATGTATTAAGGACCTATAAAGAATACCGAAAGGAGATAATATACCAACTTTTTTTAAAAAAAGGAGAGAAATAAAAAATTATAACCAAAATAAACCACAAAAAGGATTAATAAAGAAGCAAAATTAGTAAAAAAAGCTAAGAAATTTTTATAGATCTGAAATAAAAAGGAAAGGTCAATAAAAGTGCCTTTAACTAAATTCAAGATCACTTTTTAAGGCTCAAGTTTGGAATTCTTGCAAAATGAGAAGGAAGAAAATGAGCAAAAGTGACAAATAAAAGGCATAAGAAACAAAAAATGAATAAAAAAACTAAAACAAAAATCCTCAACAGTAGGTGTATTAATGGCACCTGGAGTGAAGAGGAGAGTGAGTCGGGATATTAGAATAAAAGATAAAGTGAGAAGAGAGGAAAGACAAGAGAAGAAAAAAAGAGAAAGAGAGAAAGAGAGAATAAAATAGGTGTAAAAGAGAGAGAATGAGAGAAGTGGCAGTGAGAAGAAAATAAGAAGAGAGAAAAAAATAGGCTTCTTATACTTAGGTTAGAGAGTGAGAAAAGGCCCTTTTACCCCTAATTTTAAAAAAAAAAAGGAGAGAAGGTTCTGGAAGGGGCAAAAAGGTTTTTTTCCATACTGGATACAATATTAAGAATCCAAAATATAAGGGACTAGTCATGTAATCTGCCATTTAGTTATAAATACAGTCCAAAATTTATATTTTTAGTCTTTAAACTTTTTATATGTCAACATTTAAAAAAAAAATCATGCTCTCATAAAATTGATATTAAAAGTGAATAACAACACCATTTAGCATTTCATGTCCTTTAAGTTTAAATAATTTCTTTACATATTCCTCAATGATAAAAACTTTTATTCCTAATATTACAATAATAGTAATAATAATCCATAAATAAGATAATAATTTTTGAATTATTTAGGGAATGTTAGAGCGATTGCATAATATATGTTAAATTCATAAGAAAAAAATGAGATTAAAATATTATATATATGAAATTTTCTTATTGAATATACAATTTGGAGTTTTATCAATTCCTAAACCATAAATTTTTAAAGCAAGTATACATTAATTTATAATAATGTATTAGAATTGGAATAACAATTAATTGATGAATAATATCATTTTATGGAAACAAATAAAGTTTAGTTAATCTTAAATGTGATAGTTTTCTTTTCTTTTTTTAAATTAATAATATCATGCTATATGGAAATTAATAAAATTTGATTTAACCATTTTCTTTATATAGTAGTTTTGTTTTGGATTTTTTTTCAATCAACCTTTGATTTGGGTAGTTAACTTCTTCCTTTTTATAAATAAGCAAATACGTTGAATTTTATTTAAGAAATTCATTTTAAAATATTTTCGTAATATGTTTAAGAAGTGAAATTAATTACTATTAAGACATTATGTAGAATCATAGAATCATCATTAATTTTAAAAAGAAAGGAAATTAGTAATTTTATTAAAATAAGTCAGCATTGACTTATCAAAAAATTAAAGGAAATAATAAAAATTAATATCCCTTTTGAAATAAAAAATAAGTCAGTATTGACTTGATTTTTTTATTTTACTGAAAAAAGAAACAAAAAATAATAGAATTCTCAATGGAGCTAAAATTACCCATTTCTTAAATTATAATTAAAATCTATTAAGCGCACATCATAATTCTATGTTTACTAAAAAAATAATTATATTTAGAAATCCTATACATAAATTACCTAATCGGAGTTGGTATTGATTCTCAAAGAGGATGTTTCTTTATTATAAGGAATAACCTTCTTAATTCAAGTTAGCATTGATTCAGAGTTTTCTTAGTAACTAGTATGATTAAAAGGTTAAATATTTATATCCTAACAAACCATTTAAAAGACGACGTGGGGTGACTAGCACCTTCCCCATGCGTATAAAGATCTCTGAACTCGAAATTTATTTCAATGTCCAATTACACTTACTTCTAATTAGAAGTGACTGCTAAAACCCTAGCTTGAATTTGTGAGGGTTAGCTATGTTGGGTAATAATATTTATGATTATTTGGGACCATAAGATGTGGGAATTAATGTTTGGAATGGAAGAAAAAAATTACAATGGCATTAAAAGAGGATTTTATGATATGGATTAATTTAGGCCTTAGATCTATTTTAAGTTTTTATCTTGGCCATTTGTTTAGGCATTTATATGGGTCAAATTTTGGTCAATTAAAGTAGGCTCCAGTAGCTTTCTCCCTTTTTCTATCCCATCACACACAAAGAACCATTTTTTTTTTTGCTTTCAAGCTTCTTTTCCTCCCTTTAATTCACTCGTTCCCTTACTAAACTAAGATAAGTTATAGCTCTTGCAAGTGTTGAAAATTAGTTTTGAGGGCCCAATTGAAGGAATTATGGGTTTTTCTCCTCTTGATGAATAATAACCTTTTTAAGAAGGAAGAGAAATTAAGAAAAAGGAAAATAAAGCTTAATTGGTGTTTTAGACACCATTAGTATTTGTATCTAATGGCATAAATGCTTATATATGTGTTATTATTGTTATATATATATATATATATGCTATTTGTATGTGTAATTAATGAAGTAATTAGTGTTATAAAAGTAATGTTTGAATTATAAGTTGAATTATATGCTATATGAACTCATTTTTAAGTGTAGAAAGTGGCAAAAGAATATGAGTAGAGGGTATATATGTATGTGCCAAAATTGAGGATGGTGTGTGTTATAAAGTATAAGTGTGGATTATATATGTAGTATGGAGAATTGGCATGATCAAATGAGTATTAGGGAGGTTTATGTTGTAATGGCCTAATGAAATATGGTATGCTCTCCTAAAATTATGTAATATGTAAGGTTTGTTAAGTGAGATTATATGTTAAAAATCATGTAATTGGGTTGTAAATTACATATGGTATGAAAATGTGTTAATGATAATAAGCATATATATTGGTCGAACTTTAAAGATATATGGACTAAAATTATATTTATGCTTTCTATAACTTTTTTAACTCACATGAAAATGGCATGTGTATATATATAATTTAAGACTAGATTTGAGAGGCATGTTAATATTGATTAATCATGTGTACATAGTGTATATTTGATTAGCTTATGAAAGAAAATGGTTAAGTGTAAACGAAATAATGATAGAATGACTATGTATCTTATGTAAAATATTGGTGATGTGTAGAATAGTTAGATATGCATATGAGAACTAGAAGCAAGTACAAGTGCATAGTGGATGAATTGTAAGGGCTTAGGAAGGTAGATGATTAAGAGTAATAACCTTGAGTATGCATGTGGATTTGGATGCTAAGAACATGGAATTGAAATTAAGTAAGGGTATGGGAAATATATATGAATTAAAGTGTGCTTGTGAAACTTTTAAGTGTGTAATTTATTTTTTAAATTGTGTAAGTTTTGTGAGATAAGACATGTATATACAAGGGTAGCTAATTACTCTTAAAGGAAGGTTTTCAATATGTATTGATGCAGTAGTGTATGATATTATATTGTGATTCTCATGAAAAGAGGAGATGTGTGTGGAAGTGTTAACTTGGCCAAATGAGGTAAGGTAAGATTCTTGTGAGTTTATGTAATGTTTATTATTGTGTATCATGCAATTTCATGTAATAATTGTAGAACTGAGGCATGTTATCTGAAATGTATAAAATTAGTAAGAGATTATGTTACTAAAGTAAAAAGTGGCAATTCTAAATTTAATGAAATCTCTAGAACTTGCTATTGAATGAGTATAATACAAAAACTAAAATATGGATATGAGGATGTAATGAACATGGAGCATAATACATGACATGTGATAACTATACTAATGTCATGAAATGCGATTAAATGGCTTTGTAAGCAAGATAGCCTAAAGGTCTAAAAGGAAATGAGATTTTGTTTTGTATATAAAATATGACTTAATAGCCAAAGATATGGATTGATAATGCTTTGTGCATCAATGGAGATATGTGATATAATATGATGTTAATGATGTTTGACTTAAAAACATACATTAAAATGTTAAGCATAAAATACATATAATTATGTGAAAATTAAAAACCATATGCCTATATGAATGTAGACAACCTATTTTAGATAGGTTGACCGATCAACTAAGGAGATTAGTAGTTGCTAGGGCACTTTATTGCTTGCTTATGACCTCTGTAGTCCTTGTATATGGCTTTTGAGCCCCTTAATATGATATTTTTGGTCCTCGTTTATGGTTTTCAAACCCTCATTTTACCTTTAAGCTATTATTTGATCTATGACCTTTGTGGTCCCTGTATATGTTCTTCGAACCCTCGATATGGCCTCTGTGGTCCCTGATTTTATACATTTTTCCCTATATGGCCTATATAGCCCTCGAGTTCCTGTTATTCAGTATCAGGAATTTTTTTGTTAGGTATGGGCAAATAAAAAGGAAATTCATGATTTAATAAATAAAGGGAATCTAATTAA
>CANXYI010303078.1:0-11284 GCA_948208565.1 Hura crepitans | reverse complement strand
TTATAAATATATATATATATATATATATATATATATATATATATATATATATATAATGAACTCAAATCAGTATATAAATAAATATATATATATATATATATATATATATATATATGTATATGTATATGTATATGTATATGTATATGTATATATATATATATATATATATACATATACGTATACATATAGATATATGTATGTGTGTGTGTGTGTGTGTGAATAAGTAAAAGGAAAATTTAAGAAATGTAGTGCTATAAAAGGGAGGACATATCTTTGAATAAAGAAAGAAAATATGGAAACCATAGTTATGGAATCAGAAAAACTACGAAGGAATCTAGAATGTAAAAATGATATCTTGAATAATGTATTCTATAGAATAAACTCCAAGGATTTAATAGTAATATGCATATGCAAGTTTAGAGAATATACTAGTGTAAAAAAAGCCTAACTTGGAAGAAATAAATATAAAAATGGAAGTCATATCTTTGAATACAGAAAGATATCAAAATATATATGAGTGATTGATTATTAAGGGTATAAAATAGCGTAAAATATATTAAGACACATGAGGTTAATAATTATATAAATGAACATAAGTATACAAACATGAAAAACAAAAAAGAATTATCTAAGAGAATAAGGAATATAGATAAAAAAGTTAATAATGGCATAAATTATAAGTTTCATTATATTAGAATACACTGTTGAGTAATTATGCTTAATTTATTAGCTTTTACTGATGCGTAGGTTATTGATTGAGCCAAGCAAAGCAGCAAATCAAATTCCAAAAATGATGAAAGTATATGGTTTAATAAAACATGTAAGAAATGGCCACCACGAGCATTATTATTTGCAGCAATGTGTTTGAGTCATCGATGTATTATAGTAACATAAAATATGCGTAGATGGATATTAGCTATTGATTATTCTATATTTTATTTTGAAATACATAGGCACCAGTTGTATTAAATGATTTTTAAATACACATGTGATAACTTATGATAAATAGACACCGGTACGTATGTTGTATACATTAAAGGAGAAATAGAGTACATATGTTATATACATTAAAGGAGAAATAGCATATGTATGTCTTATACATTAAAAGATGCAAAATGTATATGTTATTGAGTATAAAAATGACTAAGAGAGACTATTAGAAAAAGGTTTAAATATTAAAATATAGAATGGAAATTAAACTAGACATGTAGCATCTTGTACTTGAATTAGGTCATTGATTGGGTATAAGGGTGTTATAAAAGTAAAAGAATGTGAAGGAACGACGGACTTCGGCTTTTTAGGAATAAGAGCTGAAGGGTGGAGTTCGAATGAACAAGTTATTTTTTAGGAGTTAGAAAAAGAGGTTAAAGGGGATAAGGGTTTAACATTAATTGGTTGATCACTCGAAAAAAACATTTTATAGGTAAGTTGTGATTACTTACTTAATAGAATGGAAAAGCAATAATGGGATGCAAAAGAAATTGAGATGTGGAAGGTAGAGTAGAAAAAGAGACCATTTATAAGCCAAAAACATAGTAAAGAGCACAAGAAGCCAGAAGGTTATCTTGATAAACATAAATGATAGCCATCAAATAAATGAGATTAAAGCTTGCAAGCTGAACATCCGTTCAGAATTTCAGTGTGAGCAAATGATAACGCCTAAATAAAATAAACCTATTCACTATAGAGTTCTTACGTGCATAAGGATTAATGAATAAAATGAATAAATATCCTAAATGGACAAGAAAATAGAGTCCCATAAGGATAGGGATACTATTAGTAATAGAGTAAAAAGAACCTATAAAAAAGGCAAAAGCTTAGATAGTTAGGTACATAACTAAATCTAGTCACTAAGAGACTTATCTCTTAGTTATCCAACTAACTTAAGCATTAGAGTGATACTCTTGAGAACATCAGGAAAAAATCTTATTTGTTTTGTAGGTTATTAGCAATTAACTTGTTCATTGTTAGCCAATAGCTCAAACGAACATGAAACTTAATAAAGCTAAGGTAATTTCACACTTATCACTAATTATTGACTTTTTTAGTTTCAATTTTCAATTGAAAACTATATCATAATTATAGGTTGATTTGTATTTTTTCAAAATTTTATTTGTTGTATTTTTATTTGAAAAAAGAAGAATCAAGAGAAAATATTTGTATTGTTCACCAAAAAATATTTTATAAAAAAATACTTTTGTAATATGTAAAATTTAATTTAATGTAAATTCAAAGAAATACATTAATATTTTTTTAAATTCAAAAGTGATTATAAAGTTATAGTTATTATTTTTTATAAGTTGATTATATAAATTATGTTGTGATTATAAAAAAAAAATTCGTACTTGAATATAATTAATTATATTTTACAAGAATATATATTAATTTAATTAAAAATATTGAGCACTTTTTGTTATAAGTAAAATTCAATTTAAAATAGTTATAAAATTATCAATAAAACATATTAATATTTTTAAAAATTTAGAATTGATTATATTTATTATTTTTGATAATTTTATTGCATAAAAATGCATTAATTAATATTAGATAAAATTAAAAATATTAAACACATCTAGCGCAATGCACTTTTATTAGTTAACCTAAATGCATTATAGGATTAGGGGTTTATGGAATTGCCACCTAATTTTATATGAAGAAAATTTAACTCATTTTCATTTAAAAATGTTCAGAATCAAAATCATATTGTGCATTTTTTTTATTTCCAATGTTTATCAACTCCTTTTTATGCATTTGTATATTTAAAATAAAATATATCATTCCATCAAATTTACAAATAATAAAATATAAATTATAAAAGATAAAAGTTGCATTTGTTGATAAAAAAATAAATCATAATTAACATCCACAAATCATGCTATTAATTTATTTGTTGTAGTATGACAATCACATTTACAAGAAATTAAAGTGATTGTCCAATCTCAAAATTAGATATTGATTTTTTCAAATTTATTTTAATAAAAAAAATTCAAAATCATTTTATTAATAAAATACAAATTAATTATATAAAAAAAGTTTGTTATGAAGTTGATTTAATAATACAAAACAAAATTTGATATGTAAAATACAACATAATAATTAAAAGGCAAAATACATTATCTCTGAATAAAAAATACAACAAAAAAGTATAATTACAAGGATTAATAATAAGAATAAAAGAAATAAATAACTTAAAAAGGAACTCTCCCATTTGTCATAGATCTAGTCACATCGTAACATGAAACAAACATGTTGCTATAGACACTGGGTCTTTGGGGCTCCTAGGTTTAGTTTGCCTAATGATGATGAAGAGGACAAAAATATTAAAAAAAGGGATTTTTTTTACTTCCGAATTGAAGATCTCAAAACTTTTTCTTGAAAAAAAATGAAAACTGCCATTTTACAAGAGAAAACGCCCGTTTTGGAGAAGAACATGTTGCTTTTAGCCTAAAATGGCATTTTGAGGGCTAAAATGGCCGTTTTGACTATTTTGGCCTAAAACGGGCCGTTTCTGTACAGGAAATACCCATTATGGGCCTAAAATGGCTGTTCTGGACATTTTGAGTTGAAAACGGCTGTTTTCATCCCAAAATGGCCATTTTTCTACCTCAAGAAATGTGTATAAATACCGAATGGGTTTTTCCTTTATAGTGTTAGTCATTCAAAAGAGAGAGAAAATTTTTAGAGAGAGAAAATAAAGAAAAAAAGGCAAAAAACACTCTTTCAACTCCATTTTTTTGAATTTTCTAAAGATTCAAGCACCATTTTCACTCTAATCGAGATCTTTCTAAAGGAAAATATACTCGATGTGTCAACTGACCCATTTTTCTACTATTTTTCATTTTTGTCCTTTCATTTTATCCATCTACCAGTTAGATGTGATAATTTATTTGTGCCATATTTTCTACATTTGTGGGACTGCTCATTTTATTTTCATTTTTGTATTTTCTTCTATTTTTACTTCGCATCCAAATATATTATTTTGTCATTTTTGCTGTTTTTATTTTTCTTTTTGCATTATTAATCTACTAGTTAGATGTGATAATTTGTTTGGACAATATTTTATATTTTTGTGACCATCTATTTTTATTTTATTTCTGTCTATTTCTCTATTTTTGCTTCTTATCTAAGAATATTGTTTCCATCATTTTTGCTATTTCCATTTTTCTTTTTGCATTATCCATCTACCAGTTAGATGTGATAATTTATTTATGCAATATTTTATATTTTTGTGACTATCTATTTTTTCTATTTTTACTTTGCATACTAATATATTATTTATATTTTTTTGATGCGAGTTATTTGATTATTTGGGATTTGATTGCTATATTTTTGGCTACCTCATTAAATCTCAGTGAAGCAATCTTTCAACAATCCATTATTTTCTGCTATCTATTTTATTTCGTGTTTTATGTATTTTTCTGCTAATTTACTTTATTATTGCCTATTTTTGGCTAAATTGTATTTTAGGTGTCCCAAAATGTAATTTTATTTTTTTATTTATTCGGTTAGGATGTATTTTAGGTAATTACCTTGTATTTTATTTCTATTGTCGAATTATTTACTTGTATATTTTGTGAATACTGTAATAATTAGAAAAATGAATTTTCACGTGATTGGAAAAATAACCAAAATATTTTTATTTAATTAATTGGTGTTTTATTAATAAAATAGGTTGTGATTTTTCTTAATAAAAGGCACAATAAAGAAAAATTATTTTCTAAAAATTGACATGTGAGAACTAAAGTTCTCAAATTAAATTCATCACCCTATTTTATGCATGACACTTCTAATTTCAATCCCGAAATATTCCACAAACATTGAATTGGGTAGAAAAATGATTTTACATATTAAAAAAGAAATAATAATAAAAAATCAAATTTTTACCTAATAAATTGGTATTTTGCTAATAAAATAAATTCTGATTATTTCTTAATAAAAGTTACCACGTTAACATTCATTTTCTAGAATCAACATTTGAGAACCAAAGTTCTCAAATCGTTATTCCAAAAAAAAGTCACCACGATAAAATTCATTTTTCCAAATTAACATATGATAACTAAAGTTCTCAAACCAATGACCCGATTTCAATAAAAGTCACTATAGTAAAATCCATTTTTGGCATATGAGAACCAAAGTTCTTGAGACAATCAAATGCCTAATTTCATGTATGATATTTTAATTCCGAGCAGCTATTTATTTTTTTGTAAATATATTTTGTAAATTCTCATATATGAATACGTGATTTCCTTTAATTGTAAAATGTTGCTTGAGAAAAGGAATAGTATTATAAATTCAAATCAAATTTCCTTATTAATTTGAGGTATAAATAAGAGTAGGGTTCTGAACCACACTGGTTTTGGCCCTATAAGGTATTTCCCGACTCGATCGGGTGGCGACTCCTACCTTGTAGTGCCCAACTTGCTCTTCCTAGGCTAATAAAAAAAGGAGTGGCCCTATATTCCTCTAGCTTCTTTCTTATCTTTCGAGACTCGAGGAGTAAGGCTCAAGTCGAGTCTTTAGCTATTTTCATTTGATTGGCTCAAGGAAAATATAAGGGACACGAATAGTGGCAACTCCGCTAGGGACACCATGAGACCATTCTCTAAAAATACCTTAAATTAATATAGAAATTTATATTTTAAATTTATGATGCTATTCCATTTCAAAATTGCATTACATGCTAGAGCCTTAGAATAAGTTAGGCATCCTTTTTATACCCTGATGTCATTTCGAAGCATTAACCTAATTTCACTCAAATTGGAAGATTGTTATAGGTGGCATCAAATCCAAGCCTCGTGGTATATGAAATAGTGAACCAATTAGTCGTATGCTCATGACAAGATAGACCTATTGTGGAGGAACCATGCTTGGATGACCATAACTGGTGCTACCAAACCATGAGCCCATGTAATGACTAATAGCAATTTCCCCTAGGTACCTTAGTTAATGATGCATTATGTGCTATGTGGGCCAATATATATGAAATATGACTTAATCATCTTGAAATGCTATCAAACCCATTGGGCCTTTTCTAATTGGAATATGCTAGACTCCACATTTTGACTTGATTGAACATATCTAACATATATAGGCCATATATTTTGCATGCGCTCTCTATTTGAGAAATAATACTTGGCTACATATCATTCATTATTTGAACCTGTTGGGCCCCCCAATGTCCCATAGGTAACCCTCTTAGGAAAGAGCATGAAACCTCATATGTAGGAAGAAATAAGGTTGGAAGGCTCTTGCTTATGATTGTTGTTGTACACATTAGCATACATTAGCATTTCATGCACTCACGCACATTCTCATTCCATTATGTCTAACTCTTTGTCTTACAGCCATCATAGATCCTTGAGCCACTTGGGTACGAGGGATAAACAGAAGGATAGCTAGAAAAGAATTCACATCTACCACTCATGACTTGATAAACATGGTAGGGCAAGATGAAAGTAGTTCTTCTACTCCGAATTTTGAAACTAAGAGGAAAAGGATGATAGATATGGTTTTAAGGGAAATTGCTAAAATAGTTCCCATTAGTGGGTCACCACTACATGCTAAAAACATAATAGCCACACTTGTTGGAAAGGTTACTGCTACCTCAAAGGGAATTGGCATAGGAAAACAAGCTATAGGTGTTGGGGAAAAAGATAAGAAGGTTGAATATTTTAATTCATAGTACGACTTTTGTGAAGACTTGATTGTACGTTGGAAGTTTGAGGATGCTGCTATGAAGAAGTTAAAAGAGAAAATAAAGGCAATGGTTGGACTTATTTGCATAGGTAAAGGAATAAATCCTGATAAGCTTACCTTAGAATTAGAGAAGGTCTTACTTTTAAAATTCAAGATACTAGAATTACCTAAGTTTGATTGGACTTCTGATCTGAGAGCTCATATTAAGCAATATGCCATAATTATGAGAGGCACTGAGCTTAGCACGAAATAAAAGGTAGCTTATTTTAGTTCAACCTTACAAGGAAAAATGATTAATTGGTATCATAGATTGGAAAAGAAAGTGAAAGAGGACTGGAGCAAGATCACAAAAGCTTTTATCATCCAATATGACTACATCACTCACATATAGGTTACCATGAAAGACCTCGAGTTGCATAGGCAAAAATCCAATGAGGCCTTTATAGAGTACTTGTCAAGATAGAGGTCTAGAGTGCTAAAAATGAGGAAAAAGCCAGAAACATCATACCAGATCTGCATGTTCATCAAGAATGCTAACCCGTACTTGAAAGATGGCTTGAAAGCCAAGGGGTTGAAAGACTAGGAATCATTGAAAGATATAGCCATAGACCTAAAAGAGGAGCACAATGAGTAAAAAAAAAGTTTAGAAGGGTTTAGTAATTAAAGGAATCAAGTAGCTAGGAATGTAAGTGGAGCTAATTTTAGGCAAATTACTAAAGTAGCTGCTATAGCAGGGCATTACTCGAACTTGGGAAAGCCGCTATCTTGGTTCTGAAGCGATTTCGAAAAAAAGGAAAGCTCTAACCTTTTCCTTCTAGACCTTTCAAGAATGAAGGCTAGCCCTATCACATATTAGATTTATACTGTCAATATCATCAACATACAGGCCACGATACAAATAACTGCCACACTTTGAGGGATAAGATTCAAGACTTAATTAATTCAAGACAAATATTCAATTCAAAACAGAGACAGAAAAGTCAAAGTGCATATTCAAGGGTTCCTCTTCCAGTCAATATAGTCAATTTAAATCTTCTAGAATGGTAAGTACTATGGGACTTGTATGGGAATAATTATCTAGCAGTGAAAAGAAGACTCGAAGTGAATCAGGGTTTAATATGCATGACAAATATATGGGCTACAAATAGTGAAAGTGAGTCGAAAGAACAGGTTTAGGATTTATGGGTAGATTCTGATTGAGAACAGAAATTAGGTGAAGAAGCAGAAACCAAAGTAGTGACCCAAAGCAGTTGGGTGGTGCCTGAAGTAGAGAGGGAGCTAATTCCCTCAGTGGTGGAAAATAAAAAGGATGATGTGATAAAACAACTGAAGAAGACTTATGCACATATTTTGATTTGGGATCTATAGTGTTAATCCTCCTCTCATCGATAAAAAGTGGTTGAAGCTTAATGTGTTATAACTATTTCAACAACCATATCACCATCTAAGCTAGTGGTAATGGTAAAAGGAGAGGAGAAAACAATGGTTAGCTTCTCTGATATGGATTTACCACTTGAAGGGTGTCACCACAACTGCCTTTTATACATCAAAGCAGAAGTCAATGGCAAGCATATGGTGTGTGTAATGGTTGATGATGGATTGTAAATCAACGTGTGCCCACTTAAAGCTGTAGTAGCATATAGGATTGAAGATTTAATGATCTCTCAGTCCAAACTTACCATCATGGCCTATGAGAACATGAAGAGATAGGCGTATGGGACTTTCAAGGTCAAAGTCAAAATAGGGGTGATTATGGATAATGTGGAGTTTGTAATGCTCGATATTCCTAAGAATTTCTCTCTACTTTTTAGAAGGCTATAGTTCCATAAGCTGGGAGAAGTCCCGTCAACATTACATCAAATGATAAAGATCCCCCATAATAGTGAGATAGTAATGATAAGGGCTATAAGGGAGAATTAGGTTTCGATGCTCAAAATAGCCAATTAGCCTTTTAACGGTTTCCACATTGTCAAAATCTTTTTAGAGGAAAGGGAAAATCCTAAGGTGATAAATATGCTAAAAAAGATGAATTATCTACCCGGAGCCAGATTAAGACATGTTTTAGAAGGTCCAATCTCAGCCATTCTGCCTCAAGGATAGAAAGATTGATAGGGATTGGGATACATCGTAGAGACATTAGAACTGAGGAAAATGAGAAAAAGTATACCTTTGCTAGAAGAAAGTTTTATTCGGGCTTAAGGGAATGTCAATTATTATAGAGAGTTTGAGTCGGCTATCATTGAGGGATAGGTTGTGCCAGGATTTGAGATCTTCAGTGATGTGTTTGATTAGGCTATGAATGAAGTAACAGTCATTTTAGATTTTTGGGATGAGGAAATCATGACCAACCTGACTGAGCTAGAAATTAAACTTGAGGAAGAGATTCTGATTGATGTTATGCTTTAGCATAAGTGAAAGAAAAAGATGAAAGAAGAAGGCCTTCAAGAAAGTTCTTTTAAAAATTTATATGTACATGAACTTTTTAATAACGATGTTCCTATTTCTTTTGTTAATAATATGAATAATTTTGCTTATTTTTGTGATGTCTCATCTAATTGCATAATGCATAATGATAATCACGACACATATAACATGTTTGATATTAATTCAATCAATACTATGTTGTTTAATCTCAGTACTGATGAAAATCTTAAAGAAATCTTAATTGCATTAGATGTAACTCCTAAAGAGAGGATCAAATTTGAGAGAATCTTAAAAAATATGAAGAAGTCTTTGCCCAGACCTATGAAGACATGCCAGGAGTAGATTGAGAAGTAGCTGAACATGCCATCTGTATGTACCTGAAAGAGAAATTGGTGAAGCAAAAACTATGGAGAATGAGACTAGAATGGGCAGAAAGGATGAAAGAAGAAGTACACAGGCAAGTTAAAGCCCAATTCCTAGAAGAAGTACAATATCCAACATGGCTAGCTAATGTGGTTCCGATCACCAAGAAGGATGGTAAGGTTATGATGTGTATAAATTATAAAGATTTGAATAAAGCCTGCCCAAAAGATGACTTCTCATTACCTTATATAGATGTGTTGATTGATAGTGCAACAATGTGCAAAATATACAGTTTTGTGCATAGGTATGCCAGTTACAATAAGATTTTGAACATAATAGTAGATAAGATAAAAACTACCATCATCATAGAATGAGGGACCTTTTGTTATAGGGTTATGCCTTTTAGTTTGAAAAATGCTAGGGCTATGTACCAAAGGATGGCCACAAAGATTCTCAATGACCTAATTCATAAGGAAGTGGAAGTGTACGTCGATGACATGATGATCAAATCCTCTATGAGGGAAGGACATTTTGAGGCCTTAGAAAAGTTCTTTAAAAGGATAAAAAATTACTATCTACATTTGAATCCAAAAAAGTGTGTCTTCGGTGTAACTTTAGGAAAGCTCTTAGGGCATATTATAAGTCAAAGGGGAATCAAGGTGGACCCTGATAAAGTCAAAGCAATCAGAGAAACACCAATCCCAAAGAAAGAAAAAGAAATAAGGGGATTTTTAGGTAAAATACAATACATTATCAGGTTTATAGCAAAGCTCACTACCATATGTGAGCCTATTTTCAAACTTCTTAGAAAGAACCAACCAATTAAGTGGAATGATGGCTGTCAAAAAGCTTTTCATATAATCAAGGAATATCTACTAAATCCACCAGTTTTATAACTGCCAAGGAATAGAAAGCTATTGATCCTCTATCTGTCTGTTAAAAAAAGTTTAGTTGGGCCTATAATAGCATAGAAAGACGAGATGGGCATTGAATTTGCAATTTATTACTTAAGGAAGAAATTTCTTCCTTATGAGGTCAAGTACGTCGAAGTGGAAAAGATTTGCCTAGGAGTGGTGTGGGCCTTGAAGAAACTGAGACACTATTTCCAATGTTATACTGTATAGGCTATGTCCAAACATAACCCATTAAGATACCTTCAGATGACACCATCTTTGGTCAGCAGAATGAGAAATGGCTTCTTTTGCTTTAAGAATTTGTCATTCAGTACATAACAAGAAAGACTATAAAAGGGTGAGCAGTTGTATAATTCTTGGCCAATCATCCATTAGAAGATGAGCAGTAGGAGTTCAAATTCCTAGATAAAAATTTGAACCCAATTGTGGTCTAGGGGTGGTAGATGTACTTTGATAGAGCAGTAAACAACAAAAGGGCTGGAGTAGGAGTGATTTTAGTAATCTCTGAAGGGGAAAAGTTGTCATTAGCTAAAAACCTGAGATACAAGGTCATAAATAACATGGTAGAATATAAAGCCTATATATTCGGTCTTAAAGCTTTATTGGCTCTTGGTGCAAAAATGGTTGAGATGTTTAGGGATTCATCATTAGTAGTGTATCAAACCAATGAAGAGTGGACGATCCGTAAAGAAAGATTAATGCCTTACGCAGAACACTAGAGGTCGATTAGTGGACAATTTTGAAATATGCACTTTTCATCATGTTCCAAGAGATGAGAACTAGCTAGCAGATGTATTGGCTACCTTGGCTTCCATGTTGGATAATCTAAAAGGGATATTCATGAAACCAATGATCATTTTTAGTTCTAAAAGACCTTATTATGATAT
>CANXYI010302779.1:0-10640 GCA_948208565.1 Hura crepitans | reverse complement strand
TATATGTCAAGGCATGGAAATTTAGTCCACTTTTTTCTAAGTACCCATAAGTAAACCATGGCAAATTGGCATGAAATTCAAGTTGAGTAAAGTAGTAGTTAAAAGAGTTGAAGTGGCTAAATTGTTGGCAAAAAATGTCTATGGAATTAACTAAGTAGGTGACTTAGTAAAATGGCAATATACACTTAGGAAATGTGCCTTGAATTGGCTAGAAAGAGTTAAACTAAAACATGTATTCAAAGCTTAAAATAATAACTTAAAAGTGGCTTTAATTAAGCTAGCAAAGACAACCTTCATTATTCCTTTAAGATGCTAGAATTGAATCACATTTTTGCCATGGATTTAGCCAGTTGGAGTTGGCATTGTGCCTAGATTATGGCCATGGAATTGGCCCAATTTTAGTGGCTTTGATGCCTATGTTTTAGCTATGGACTTGGCCCAGTTACAATTGGCCTAGTGCCTAGTAAAACACTAAAAAGAACCTTTAAATTTGAGCTTAAATTTGGCTTAAAATAGTCCCAAAAAAGTGACTTTAAAAGTGGTCAAAATGACCTAGAACCATCTAGTTGACCTCTACCTGAATGAAAAATGTCACTATACTAGAAACTATTAAGTTTTAAAATGGAAATGCCATGCTAAATCATACCATAAGATACTTTGAGTTTTGATCATAACAAACCCAAAAATAATTTTTGAATTTTACCGGATAGAGCCAAAAAGTGGCCATACCAGTTCGAATAAAATTTTAAAATATAAGATAAAATTTTTATATGTCTATTTTTGAGACTCAAATGTTATAAGAATAATTTTGGCTAATAAATAAAGTTAAATTGAGCTACTTGGCCCATTGGTTAGACACCCAATGGATGGGTTGACCGGTCAACTTAGGGTTTTGCAGCAGCTAGTCATTAGTGACTGAAGAGGTCTAAACACTTATCTCCATTATGTCACCCAGTCATTTCAAATATTTATTAGTGGTTGGAGAGCTTTATGAACTAATTTCTATTATGTCACCCAGTTCTTGACAGTTATTTATGGTTGGGGAGGCCTATGGGCTAATCTCTATTATGCCACTCAGTTATTTTATTATGTTTGGGGGGGCTACAGTTGATCTCCATTATGGAACACATAACAATGCAATGGTGTAGGTCTAAAATGGGGACCACTACATTAGTTATCATCCCTCTAGATCTAGTGTTTTAAAGTATCTTCTTCCTAGTCAGGCTAGAGAATTAAATCAAGTAAATAATCAGACTAATTATGAACAAAAGGATTAAGTATAATGGAATAGGGTTTCCTAAGTTTTGCTAAAGTGCCAGCTAAAGTGCATTAGATTTTTTGCACAAAAAGTGCCAGATCAATTTAAATAATTAATTCAAGTAAATACATATGTACATATAAGGCAAGAAGACTACTTCAGGACATGTGAATACCTTGGAGAGATAAAGTTAAGCAGATATGAATAACTCTTTTAGGAGAAGTAATAAAAATACAGTAAAAGTGTATTTTAGTAATTTTCAACTTTTAAGATAGATTAAGTAATTCTTCCAAAGTTGTATGTACTAAGTAACAATCTTCACTTTAAATGATTTATTTGAGTCAAAAAAATGTTATTTCTAGATCAGACAAATACCTTAGGGGTATTTTAGTAAGTTAGCACCCCAGTGAATATTTAAATTATTTAATGAAGTAAAAATTATACTTTTAAATGCCTAAGTAAGTTAATAAGATTACACCATGATTAAACTATTTTGAATTTACCACTGAGTATCTCGTATACTCAATGTACCGATTTTGGTGTGTAGGTACACTATAGCAGGATTTACCTCATAAAGTATGACAATAGTAGTTTAAAGGATACAAGTGAAGACTTTGGATGAATTGATGTACATTTAGATATCCATGTACTTAGGTGGGAATGGGTAGAAAAATGTATTTAGGCTTCAATAATGTAATGTAATTAAATAATTATGACCTACTGATGTAAATTTAGTATTCCTATACATGTTCCTTGATTAATGAATAAGTATGTGTGATGTTGATGCAAGCCTGAGGCTCTCTATTTTTCCATAGTTTATATATGGCCTGAAGCCTAAGTTTGTTTTGTGCTAGATGATGATGATGATAGGCTGAGATCGGGGTACCAAATGGGTCCAGGTGTTGTGAATGGTTTATAGAAGTGTTGAACAGGGTTGTTTAAATTTTGGCATAGGACCCAGGCAGCCGTTATACTACTAGATTTTTGGGTAATACTTGAGTATGATTAGATTTCCTCTGTAATGACTGGTTAAGATTATTTCCAACCTAAATGGACTATAAGAACTAATGGAAGTGGTTTTAGAGTCATATAGCCTAATTTAGACTAAAGTTGGTAAAAGTTAAACGAATGACCATTAGGGAAAATTTAGGATAGGTGACTTGGAAGGAAGTGCGCTGCTTATTAAGTTTCTTTAGGAATCCAGTAGGGGGTGTCACACTATCTCTGTAGTGTGATAGGCCACTACCAAGGCTGTAAAGTCTCAAATCTTTATAAGAGCAACCTATTACATGACATCTAAGTTTAACCCCTTCTGGAACTTTTTACAACGGTTATCTTTTATTGCTACCACTGCCATTACATAATGGCCTAAGCGAGCAAATTCCTTCTCATACTCAAAGATTGTTCTATGTCTCTGCCTGAGATCCACAAATTCCTATTATTTTTTATCTAAGTAATGTTTAGTGAGATACTTTTCCTTGAATTCCTTTAGAAAGAAATCCTAGGTGATATCTACAGTTGTCTTGTGTTCAGTGATCACTTCCCACCATTTCAATGCTTCTTCAGACAGCATTGAGGTGGCACATGTAGCATACTCATCTTGTGGACATCTTAACTATTGCATAATATGGACTATCTGATCTAACTAGTACTCAGCTCTGCTGGACTCATCTGATTCTTCTCCCTTAAAGAACTCAACCCCATTCTTGATTAGCCTCTTCATATAAGTACTCTAAAATGCCAACTGTTCTTATGGTACTAGAGGTGGAACAACTTGTGCATTAGCAACTATAGTTGCAGCATTTGAAGTAGTCATTGTCATTTTCCTAATAGAATCTAACATCACCTACAACCAAGTAGGTGGATCTTGCTATCTAGGAATATCATGTCCAGCATCATTAGGGGTCATATACTTAGGTTATGCCTCCCCTTCTCCAAAGGCTAAAGGAGCATGACATTCTACCCCTTCTTCCTCAGTAGGTTTAGAGCTACAACATATATACAGTAACAAAGAGCAAGAGAAATGGATTATAAGCCAAATATGTAAGAGCATTTAATGTAAATGTACTACAACTCCTAAAGTGCTCTTGTGTAACCCATAGGTCTAAAAGAAACCCCAACTGAATGCTTTGCTACCACTAATTGTGGTGTGCTTTTCTCGATCCATACACTGGACTCGAATAGTGGACATGCGCATGGAAAATGATATCTAGATCCATTATCCAAAATTATTTAAAATTTAAAACTTTTATGTAAAAAAACATTTCTTGACTTGGAAATGAAATAAAATATCAAAAACCTTTTGGCATGCAAAATGAGGTAAACATTAGGTCATCGTGTCAAAAATCTAGTAATATAACGACTGTACCGGGACACTTTTCTAAATTTTTACCTACTTAAAACACTTTTATATAATCAATACATTCATCTCCAACTCAAATGGGTCCTTCTAACCCTCCAAATCACAACAAAAACACAATGAGCCTCAGGCACTCCACAATCAACAATCTCACCTGCAAAATCATTAATCAACACATAATATGCGAAAAGTAGAAAAGTAAAATCCATAGTTAAAGTATTTGATACAAAAACCCATTGCAAAATGCAGATTAGACCCAATCCCTCCATGATCACAAGAGCACACTGACTATTAATCATTACATTTACATCACCATTAATATTACAAAAAGGAGTAAAAAAATACTCGTGTAGGGGTTATCTTGTTGTCTCTTGATATTCAGAAGCTTTTGCTCTAATCTACTACCTTGTTACTTATGCATCTCAAATAAGCAATGTGCTAAGCTTTTGCCTAGTGGTATAATCACTATAACTTGTAAAAAGGTTAGTTATAGAATGTCCATATTACACATAAGCCATTTTTGGATTTAATTAATTACAACATGCATTTTTGGTGACTTATACATAAACATGCACATTTCAAGCATAACAGAGCCTTTGGATATCATACATGACAAAAATATACCATAACCTCATATAACACACATTAATTGGCTATAATACAAAATATATGTCATATCATCATCGTAACACTTGTAAGAAATGATACCGTAGTCATACATTACAAAGAATAATGACAATGACATACGTGCTTTTCGATCATAATTGCCATTATGCATAATAAACTCATATATGCACATCATAACTGTCCATATGAATGTTTTGAGTCGTATTAACATATAATCACCATTTATAGCCATAAAAGAATAAAAATAAACACATTTATAGACCTTAAGATTTGTTTTGAGTCATTGATCCTCACTATGTCCATATGTTACATATTAGTGCCAATTAACATATTGTAATGCCCGACAGTCAAAGTTTTATGAACAGTACCGTGTGGGCCAAAGTGATGTTCCCTACGTGCAAGTCATGATTTTGAGTTCGATGACTACCATATTGGTCATAAAACTTTGATGGGATTAAAAATAGGAAAAAAAGAATGAATTAAAAATTTTAGCAGAACCAATAATTCATTTTAGGTCACGAGCTACTGTTTACGAAGATAAAATGAGGTCGGGCTAAGACAGCCCCCGAATGTGCACGAATGGTCTCAAAAATACCATACCCCATACCTCAAAATTTCACTGAGTATGATGGAGGAGGAATTATAATTTTCTCAGGTCGATAGATATTTTTTCTGAATATTTTATTTTGGCTATGAATAGTGCAAAAAAATCAATGGTGGAATTTTGACTTGAAATTTAACATGGGCCTTAGTCCCATTAATCGAGGAATTTTAAAATATAAATGGGAATTTTTAGAGGCCTATAGAATATTTTATGAGTTCTTGTAGTGCAAAGTGACTTAAAATGCACATGAATGGTTTAATGGCCATTTGGCCTAATCCAAGCTAACCAACCCACCTCACTTAAATGGCCACACATGTGTACATCTTCCCCACATGTCTAAGTCATTTTCAACCTCTCCAAAGCTCTAAGGCCGATGCCATTTGGGGCTTTTTTCCATTATTTTTCAAGCTATTCTTTCTCATCTCCCACCCAAATTTCATGAAAAAGTTATAAAATTAAAGCCTCCATCCATCTTAGTTATCAATTTGACCATTAATTGCAAGAAAAGGAGATCAATTTAGGGAATTCCCATACATAGGTGAATAGTGACAATAGTAAGTAAATACCCACTGATTCCATTTTTTTATTTTTGCTATAGGTAGCTTAGGTAATTCTAAGAATCTTTATGGTTTTAGAATTTCATTTGGAGTTATAGATAAATTTTGGGAATTTTTCTATGTTAAAAATGGTTACGTTTAGGGTTTGAGAAATCAAGTGAGAGAAATCAACCACACCAAGCTCAAAGTGGTGGAGAAAGGAGTGTACACACACCCTAGGTGTGTGGAATAACTCAAATATATTATGCCTAGCTTGTATGTTGAATTTCATGTATGTAACATTGTATGGAAATATGACATTTTTGTGTGTGTGCATGTTAATTAGGTAGAATTGCATTATAATCATGTATTTGGCATTAAAATAATGAGATTTGTAGATGAAATAAGAATGAATTTCATGTGTAGGTGTGCGCCAATGTAATGGCAGAATGGTATGTGATAATGTGTGTGTTGTGTATGTTCACATGATTGGCACATTGGATGTGAAAATGAGGTGTAAATTAAATGTAAAAATTGCAAGCAAAATGACCTAAAAATAGCATGATATGTGACCTAAAAAGGTAACTTATTTAGATGTGAAAAATGTAAGTAGAACTTGGTAAATTAGTATATGTTATAATGTGGAATTAATGTAAGAATAATGGTGTAAAGGAACCTTGAAAATGGGACTTGAATGGTATAAAAAATGAAAGGTACAAATGTTAAATGACTAAATGAATAGTGTCAATTGCAAAAATTGACTAAATGAATACTGAAATTTGTGATAATGGCAAAATTGTAATTATTTATGTGGATTAGATCTAAAAATGTAACCTAAAGATAAAATAAGAATAATTACGGTCTAAAATGGTTAATGACCCATCAGTTAGGCATCCACTAGATGGGTTGACCGGTCAACTAAAGGATAGAGCAACTGCTAAGTAATCGGTCCTTCTGGAGCCCACTGCCTTGTATTGATTATGGCGAGTGCAGCTGCCGAGGTTATGTGATGAGCCATTGCACTATACATAATTGTTGTGGATATTGGGAGTGGTTTATGAGCGGGTCCCTACTATCCACCTTTATGCTATTGATTGCTATGATTCGCAAATATTTGGAGTGGTCTATAGAAAGGTCCCTACTATCTGCTAATTCGATATTAGGAGTGGTTTATGGATGGGTCCCTTTTAATGAGCAAGATAGATATAGCTACTTAGGCCCTAAAAGTGGGCCACTGCACAAGACACATCCCATTGTCTAATGTCTTAAAGCATAGTTTATCAAGTATAGGCCGATAATGGAATGAAATAATAGATAAGTAAACTTGATGAAATAACTAAGTGAACTTAGAGTGTTAGGATCACTTATTGTGTGTGGAAAATAACATGTTGGTTGCTAGCATGGATTGACATAATATATTTGATTTATTCCACCACTGAGTGTTATACTCAGCATGTCGGTGTTCCGATGTGCAGAGTGTAAATAGAGCTCCGATCAGCATCAGACCATACCACCAGTGTAGCTACCTAGAACCTTTGGTACTTTTGTTCTCCTTTTAAGTCATGTATATAAAGATACACTCATGTATTTATGTAGATAGTGTGTGGGTGTATGGGATATATGTACAACTAAAATTGATAAACTGAATGTATGCATGGTTATGTGTGTTAATGAACATTTGTTTCTGCATGTTATGTACTGATGGGTCTACTACCCTATGATTGTGAATGGAATATGATATTGTGTTGTTGCCTATAATCTGGAGGACCAGAGGGTCCAAAAGGAGGGATAAGGTTGGAAATTGAGTTTCAAATTGTTTTTTTCCACAAGTTGATTTAGGGTTTATTACCTGGGTAGCCGTTATATTGCCCGATTTTCAATAAATATTTGGTAGTGTCAAAATAAGGTTTTAATAGACTAAAATAGTTTGTAATTAGTAAATAAATAATTAGAATGGGGTTAAGGACATGTTTGGTCAAAATTGATCAAAGTTGGGAAGATTTTAAATGAAAGGCCCCTAAGGAAATCCTAGGATGGGTGACCTCAGTGGGAAGTAATGCACTCTACCTATTTCAGGCTGAAATGGGTAGGGGGTGTTATGCATATAATCTCAAATTATTCATTTTTTAAACAATTTTAATTGTTTAATTTATGCCCATATTAACAAGACAACAAACCAAGACTGGATAACAGAATTACTTAGGCCCGAAGGCACTCATACCTATAGTTACATATACTTAGGCCTGAAGGCTTTAACACCGATAGAGGAGTATAACTTAGGCCTGAAGGCTCCTATATCTACAGATGCGTATCACTTAGGCTCGAAGGCTCTCATACCCTTAGGTATATAAATCTTAGGCCCGAAGGCTCTCATGCCTATTAGCATATAATCTAATGCCAGAAGGCACTCACATCCTCATATGTAAAATCAAACTTAGGCCTAAAGACTCTCATGCCCGTTGGCATGTAAATCAATGACCCATAGGTCTCATACCTAAAGGTATGCTAGCAGCCACTACATTCCTAGTTGATTGATAAACCAATCCAAACTAGGTTTTCTAACTATATAGACATCATTAATCATGCCATTATGTGTTAAATTAGCCAATTTCACTTTTTATATTATGATATTACATTAAAATCACCATTGCCCTCATTGCACCATTGCACAACCTACACATACACACTTGGCCAACTTAGGCCTATTGATGTCTATTACACTCGTAGGATCCATTTTTTAGGTGTAATGGCATTGGACACAACATCATACCAATATGTCACATAAATACTCAAATATCAACTTAAATAACCATTTCATGGCATTTTCTAATAATTACCTTCAATTGGTCATACCTTACTTCATCATGCATTTACAGCA
Organism: Hura crepitans; assembly: GCA_948208565.1. Taxonomy (NCBI): domain Eukaryota; kingdom Viridiplantae; phylum Streptophyta; class Magnoliopsida; order Malpighiales; family Euphorbiaceae; genus Hura; species Hura crepitans. Next base: position 2,378 of record CANXYI010302779.1, on the reverse strand, counting down.
CATATATATCCATTATATTTAAAAAAATCCATTTTAAGCATATTAGCACATTGCGTTCATGCATATACGATACTTTCACATTGATAAGAACATGCGCACACACATTATCGTACTTATCGGTTTGAGTAGGCATAATGCCGCACATATATATATCAAGTCATTCCATGGCATTTTATTATACCTTGCATCCATTATAGATGTTTGAATCATAAAAATACCATAAACACGCATTTTAGGCATATAGCATAATTGGGTTTTATCCCACATAATACATTAATAACTCAATATCAACATTTATATAATTCTATCACTTAACAACACACTAAAACATCATATTTAATTCATTTAATCATTCCATTCATCATAAATTACAATCATAGCATTTATTGCATTTTCTTTCATTTAATACCATTAATTACAATTATGAATATAATGCACATATTTCATTAAATACAATTTTAGCTAAATTAAAGTGATTACACATACACAACAAGGTCGTATGGGACCCCCGAAGTTAGCCTAGGCTTTTTCCTTGCCTCTAGAGGATTGGTTCTTGTTTCACCTATAAATACAAAAGGGCATGAAAAAAATTAATATAAAATAATTTAGAAGTCAAAAAAATATTTCGAGCCTAGATATGTATTCTACAACTCCCAAGGGACCTATGGAAATAAAATTTATGAAAAAGAAAAACTCGAGAGAGAAAAGGTTACTATTAACCTCATAATTCTTCTCGATTTTTTCTCGAAATACTCTCCCATTCTTGATGATTTTGGTGTCCATGGACTTTTCTTGAAACGCTCATTATTTTAGGTATAATCTCATAGAGTGGATCCCTTTATGGAGGAAGAAATCACAAAAAGAAAGAGAGAGAGGAGGAGGATAGAATTTTCATGTATGGTGGAGTGGAGGATGGTGTCATGGTATGAATAGGTGGAAATTAAAATTTCCCTTATTTACCCTTTCCCAAAAATAATTTTTCCTTTCTTCAAAAAATTATTATAACCCATAAGAAAGTCGGCTTTCCCCTATTCGTATCCGCACAATTCCATAAATCCAATCCCTAAATTCTCCTAAAATCTTGAGTTCAAATTTTGACAATAACTCAAAATTAATATATTTTATGTCTCAAAATTTTGGTAAAAATAGTTTTCGAACTCAAAAAATTCTAATTACAAAGCCATTGGACTACTCAGAATACTTGAGTATTAGGTTGTAATATTTTTGGATCATTTTGAGTAACTTTTTATTTATTTTATGATTCAACTTTACCTGTAATATTATTTATAGGACACTGCTCTAAAATCATAATTATCATTTTTAACCATCCGAATGACTTCGGATTAGCTTCAAACTTTACCCAAAATTCTCTTGTAATTAACACTTCTTGTCGGTACATTTAGTATGACTTGAGTTTAGGGAAGTACTATTCATGTGGCGCCCTTCGCCTGATCTATATACTGGTCTTGAATGGGGGACACACGCATGCAGAATGATATTCGGTTCCATTATCCAAAATCACTAAAAATTTTAAACTTTCATATAAGAAAACATTTCTTGACTTAGAAATGGCAGAGAACATTAAAAATCTTTTAGTACACAAATCGAGGTAATCATTGTGGTTATCATGTCAAAAATCCATCAGCACAACGGCTGTACTAGGAGACTTTCGCAAATTTTTACCTATTTAAAAACACTTCTATACAATCACAACATACATCTCCAACTCACATGGGTCCTCTTGACCCTCTAAACTCAACATAAACACAATAAGGCTTAAGTTTTCCAGAATTAACAATCTTACATGCAACTCAATAATCATCACACAGCATGTGAGAAACATAAAGTAAAATCTACAATAAAAAATATTTAATACAAAACCCACTACAAAATGCATATTAGACCCAATCCCTTTAGGATCACAAGAGCACACTGACTATATAGACATTACATTTACATCATCATTATTATTACAACAAGAATACAAAATTACCCATATAGGGTTTATCTTCGTGTCTCCTGATTATGGAAGCTTTGGCTCTAATCTGCTATCCTGTTACCTACGCATCACAAACAAGCAATGTGCTAAGCTTTCGATTAGTAGTATAATCACTTTAACTTGTAAAAATGTAAGTTATAACATGTCATATATGTACTTAAGCCATTTCATGTTTAATATCACAAACATGCATTTTCCATGATTTATATGTGACACAAGCCATATTCAGGCTAATATTTCAAAAATGTGTTTTACATGCAACAAAATCCATATTGGGTTTTAAAGTCACATTCATGCATATTTGGAGTCTTATATGCAACCATGCACATTTTAAGCATTATCAATGCAATTTGATGGCACAATTACCAAGGCATTACAT
>CANXYI010302711.1:0-18681 GCA_948208565.1 Hura crepitans | reverse complement strand
TTATATGGCCTAGAAATGTAACTTATTTGAGTGGGAAAATGTGACCAAAACATGATGAGATAATGTGCCTATTATTAGGGATTGGATATAAGAATAATGGTGTAAAGAAATGATGAAAATGAGACTTGAATAATACAATTGATGAAAGGCACAAAATATCAAATTGGCCAAATGAATAGTGTCAGTTGCGGAAACTAACCAAATGAATAATAACTTTTTGATTGTGGGCAAAGTTATAGTGACTTGTGTAATATTATCGTAAATGTAATGTAATGGTGAAATAATAATAACTACAATCTAAAATGGTTAATGGCTCATCAGTTAGACACCCACTGGATGGATTGACCGGTCAATTACGGGATAAAGCAGCTGTTAGGCAGTCGGCCCTTCTCGGGCCCACTGCTATGTATTGATTGTAACAGGTGCAACCGCTGAGGCTCTATGATGAACCCTGCACTGTTTTGTATTTGTTATGGATATTGGGAGTGGTCTATGGATGGGTCCTTGTTATCCAACCTTTGTGCTGATTGATATGATTTACAGATTGGGAGTGGTCTATGGATGGGTCCCTGTTATCTGCTAGTCTGATATTTTAAATGGTCTACAGATGGGTCCCTAAGTATCGGGCAAGGTAGGTACAGCTAATTAGGCCCTAAAAGTGGGCCACTGCACAGGACACATCTCGTTGTCCGGTGTCTTAAAATGTCGTATGTCTGGTATGGGCCTGTAATGTAATGAATTGACTTAAAATAACAAATAAGTAAACTAAACTAAATAAGTGAATAGACTTAGAGTATTAAGGTTACTTTCTATATACGGAATGTGACATGTTGTATGCTTGCATGTTTGGACATAATATGCTTGGTTTATTCCACTATTCAGTGTCATACTCAGCATGTCAGTGTTCCGATGCGCAGGCTGTGGAAGGAGTGAGGGTTAGCACTAGACATAGTCATCAGCGTAGCTACCTTAGAGTTGTTTTGGTACTTTTTGTATTTATTTTTGAATTCTGTATATAAATGCACTCATGTATATAGATGGTGTGGGTTATAGGACATGTGTATAAATGAACTTGATAAGCTGAATGCATGTACAGGTTTTGCCTGTTAATGAATATCTATTTATGAATGCTTATGTGCTGATGGGTCTATGACCCTATGATTTGTAAGATGAGTATGGTTCATGCTGTTGGCTATATTCTAGAGGACCAGAGGGTCTAAAAGGGGGTTGTGACTGAATATGAGATTACTAGTGTTTTTCCTTGTAGGTTAAATTGGGGTTAGTTATTAGGGCAGCAGTTATGCTGCCTAATTTTCCATAATTGCCTGATAGGAGTTTTAATGGACCAAAATAGAGAGTAATAAGGGAATAAATAATCAGAATTAACTTAAGGGCATATTTGGTCAAACTTAGTCAAACCTGGGTAGAAGTTAAATGAAAAGTCCCTAGGGAAATCCTAGGATGGGTGACCTTAATGGCAAGTGGCACACATTGCCTATTTCAGGTAGAAATGGGTAGGGGAAACAAGCAAGGTATGCCACTTTCCACTGAGGTCACCCATCCTAGGATTTCTCCAGGGGCCTTTCGTTTAACTTCTACCCAGGTTTGACTAAGTTTGACCAAGTACGCCCTTAGGCTAATTCTGATTATTTATTCCCTTATTACTATCTATTTTAGTCCATTAAAACTCCTATCAAGCATTATCAGGCAATTATGGAAAATCTGGTAGCATAACGGCTGCCCTACTAACTAACCCCAATTTAACTTGCAAGAAAAAATACTTCTAATTTCATATCACAACCACATCCCCCTTCTAGTCTTCTAGAACACAGTCAACATTTCAGTAATACCCACATAAACTAGAGTCATAGGGTTATAGACCCATCAGTGCACAAACATGCAGAAGCAGATATTCATTAATAGGAAAAAACTGTATATGCATGCAATTTATCAAGTTCATTTATACACATGTCCAATAACCCACACTATTTATATACATGTGTGCATCTATATGCAGAGTTCAAAAAGAAATATAAAAAGTACCAAAACAACTATAAGGTAGCTACACTGACGACGATGTCTGGTGCTGACCCTCGCTCCTTACAGCCTGCTCATCGAAACACTGACACGCTGAGTATGATGCTTAATAGTGGAATAAACCAAACATATTATGTCCACACATGCAAGCATGCAAGTATTCCATACACAATAAGTGACCTTAACATTCTAAGTCCATTCACTTATTTATTTCAGTTCACTTATCTTTTAATTTAAGTCACTTTATTATATTAAAGGCCCATACTAGATAAACGACACTTTAAAACACCGAACAACAAGATGCATCCTATGCAGTTACCTACTTTTAGGGCTTAAGTAACTGTAGCTACCTCGCCTGATAACAGGGACCTGTCTATAGATCACTCCTAATATCAGACTAGCAGATAACAGGGACCCATCCACAGAGCACTCCTAATATTGGACTAGGAGATAATAGGGACCCATTCGTAGACCACTCCTAATATCTACAAATCATATCAATCAACACAAAGGGTGGATAATAGGGACTCATCTGTAGACCACTCCCAATATCCGCAACAAATACACAACAGTGCAGGGTTCATCACAGAACCTCAGTGGCAATACCCGCCACAATCAATACATTACAGTGGGCCCTAAAAGGACCGACTACCTAGCAGCTGCTTTATCCCCTAGTTGACCAGTTAACCCATCCAATAGATGTCTAACTGATGGGCCATTAACCATTTTAAACTACTGTTATTATTATTTCACTATTACGTTACATTTTATGACAATATTACACAAGGCACTATAACTTTACCCACGATCGCAAAGTTACTATTCATTTAGTCATTTTGGTGTTTTATGCTTTTCATCACGTATGTCATTCAACATCCATTTTTCACTATTCCTTTACGCCATTATCCTTATACAAAATCCCAATAATAGATATATCATTTCACCTCATTTTTTGTCATGTTTTTCATCCATGTAAAGTGATATTCTATGCCATATAAAGTACCCATTTTTAGTCCATTTTATTTGTGATTTCCACACTTGATTTCCACACCATTTGCACACAAAAATGTATCAAATACCTAAATACCCATGTCATACACAATGTATCACACCATTTGGCCACATTGTGCTCCTACACTTACACATGCAATTCTCCCCAAATTAACATGCAATTATTATTAATTATATGCCAAAATCACAACTATAATCTAATCATACCAAATTGTCATGCATAAACCCAACATTCCATAATTCTATACAATGTCACACATACAAAATTTAACATACGCAATAGACATAATATGTTTGAGTTATTCCATATACCTAGGGTGTATGTACACCCATTTCTCTACCACTTTGAGCTTTGTTTCCTTGGTTTCTCTCACTTGGTATGCCAATCCCTAAACATTCACACTCTTAACTTAGAAAAATTTCCAAAAATTATCTATAGATCTAATTTAAAATCTAAGACTATGGTGATTCTTATAATTACGTAAGATACCTATATCAAAAATAAAAAATGAAATTGGAGGACTTATACTCACTTTTGTCACTATTCACCCAAATGGTGAATTTTCCAATTTTGAGCTTCTTTCTCTAATTTCTTGGTGGAAATGATGCCTTGAATGAATATAGGTTTTAATTTCCTATCTTTTTCATGAAATTTGGGCGAAGATAGGAGAGAGAAAAGAAAGAAAATGGTGGGATTCTTTAAGGTAATGGCATCGGATTTGGGGTGTTGGTGGAGAAGAATATGTTAGTTGGCATGTGTGATGGAATTCACATGTGTAACCCTTTAGGTGTATTGGATGCTTTGGATTGGGCCAAATGGCCACCACATAATTTATGTGCATTTTATGTTATTTTTTACTTCAAAATTCATAAAATATTCTTTAAGTCTCTAAAAATTCCCACTTTAGTTTTAAAAATCCTCAATTAGTGGGACTATGGTCCATATAAAATTTCAAGTCAAAATTCAACCCGTATTCACCACCAGACTAAAATATTCACAAAAAGTATCTATTGACCTCAGAAAATTAAAGTTCCTCCTCTATCATACTCAATGGAATTTTTGAGGTTCAGGGCATGGTATTTTGGAGACCATCCGAGCACATCGTGAGGGCTATCTCGACCCGACCTTATTTTATTTCCTCATCCACTAGTTCTTGACCTAAAATGATTTATTGGTTTTGCTAAATTTTTTTAATTCATTCATTTTCCCTATTTTCAAGCCTGTCAAAGTTTTATGACCAATATGCCAATCATCGGACTCGAAATGATAACCCACACCATAGGGAACATCACTCAAGCCTCAAAGGTATTGTTCATAAGACTTTGATTGTCGAACGTTACATTAAAGGCTACCACAAATCAATAGAAGTCATATACTAACTTGAAGTGAAAAGCTATTGAATATGAGGTCGATGAAAAAGTGTTCCTAAAAGTATCGGCATAGAAGAAAATGCACATGTTTGGCAAGAAAGGGAAACTGAGTTTGAGATCCATATATCCTTATAAGATCACAAAATGTGTGGGAAAAGTAGCTTATAGGTTAGCCATGCCAATAGAAATTTAGCTGATCCACTACATATTCCATATTTCAATGATAAGGAGATATTAATTTGATCCTTCACATAAAATACCTACAGAGGAGATTCGAGTGCAACCAAACATAACTTATTAGGAGGAGCTAGTGCGTATATTAGCTAAAGAAGACAAGGAACTAAGTAACAAGTCTATACCACTATTGAAAGTGTTGTGAAAGCACCACAAGACAAGGGAAGCCACTTAGGAGAGCGAGGAGCATATGAAAGCTTAGTATCCACATTTGTTCTCACTAGGTAATTTGGAGGATGAAATTTGTTAAGAGGGGAAGGATTATAATGCCTGTGAATCTTAGTTTCATCAACAGTACTCCTAAGATATGAATAGTGCCTCTTAGGACACTAGGGCACCTTATTATGGCCAAAAGGGAAAATGCTAGCCATAAAACTTTGACAGGCTAGAAAATAATGAAAATGAAAGTTGGGTTTGTGCTAGGAATTGTCTTGGATGTGCTCGGATAGACTTAAAAATAGCATACCTCGAAGGTTAAAAGTTCCAATGATTCTATTAGTGAAGTAATTTTAATTTTTTGAGGTCATTTGATACTTATTTGGAATTTCCTAATTATGTGAGTGAATAGTAATCATAGTTGCCTTTATAGTTTTAACCTGAGATTTTATGAGGCCTTTAATGGGCTCTATAAAGAATTTTGGCAATAAAACCATGATTTTTAGAGGTCTTGAGAAATTATTTTGAATTTCTGAAGTTTAAAAGAAAACTGAATCAAAACGGGCTATTAGATCGACATGTGCATGATTTGAGCCATCCACATGTTTAATATAAAAGCCTTGGCATATGTGAAGGGTGTCACATGTACTAAGCACTCATCTTCCTCCCTCACCAAAAGCCGACACCACCCTTCACTCTCTCTTCTTCATTTTTTTCTTCTCTTTCTTTCTCAAATCAATAATAATCCTAACAAACTTTATATGGTTCCTTGCCTCCATAACCTTTTAAGTCCATTTCCACTGACAGAATTCAAAAATAAAGGCTAGAAAGTGAGATATGGATACTTGGTAAATAGTATTATTTTCTTATGTAAGTGGTTTTATTCTATTTTTTTTATTTTTGTTTTAGATAGCCCTATGTAATCTAAGATTAACCATATGATTAGTTCTCAAATTGGAGTTATGTAGGATTTTTGGAAATTTTCTAAAGCCTTAAATGGTGTATGTTTATAGGAAAGGAAGAAAAGCTTGGAGAGGAGAAGCAACCAAGGGCTTAAAGTGGTGAATTAGGGTGTTTTGACACCTTAGGTATGTGAATTAAGTGTAATACATGTGTGTGATTATGTATATGCATGTTGTGGTGTGTGAAAGTGTGTATGAAAGTGACATTTTGTGACACCCCCTATCGGACTCCTAAAGAAATTCGATAGGTGATGCACTTCCCACCAAGTCACCCATCTTTAAATTTCTATAGGTGTGAACTCCTTAACACTTATGGATTGTTTTAGAAATTATCATATATTGCTTAGATTCTCAATCTAACCCTTAAATATATTCATATAAGGTATGATAAACTTAGAAAACCCATTTTTAGACTTTCTACATGTTATAAAAAATTAGGTAGCATAATGGCTACCTGGGTGACATACCAAACTATTTTCCACCTGTAGAAGCACTTCTCTCAACATCAATACTATTTAAACTCCTTTTAGACCCTTTTAGTCCCCCAGTCAACATCATCACACATCCTAAACACAAATAGGGCCTTAGGCCCATGGTTAACAAAAATCATTAAGCAAGCCATACAAAATAAACACCTAATTATATATACATCACATTAATCCTTCATATATACAAACATAAGCAGCCTCTAAGCATGTTAACCCAAACCCTACAATGTTTACATGAGTGCTAGCTAACAGAACAAAAGAGAAACACTCTGTATACCCTGCAACAAAAAATTACACTACTACACTATACAATCTTCAAGGCTAGACTACTTATCTTTAAAACCTATGCACTGAAACACTAGTATGCTGAGTATGAAATTTAGTGATGAATTTAAAGCATTTAAAACATGTTATATGTAATGGCCCATATGCAATGATAATATGATAGTCAATATGCAGTGTATAGGTTGTATACCATGTAATACAGGCAATTCAAGTGATATGCCATATTTTCACAATAATTGCCAAAATGCCACTATGATAATTTCAATTTGACTATCTAAGCAGTAACTTGCTATTTTTCAAAACTTGTAGATTAATTCCATTTAGTTTAACAGGCCTAACTAGATAGATTACACCTAACACACTGGACTAAAATTGAAAGATTGTGCAGTGGCCCACATTTTGAACCCCGACTAATGCACCTGCCTAGTCTCATAGTAGGGATTAACTCACTTGAACCTCCTAATACCAAATAAGAGATAGTAGGGATCAGTCTATATACCTTCTAATATCTCAAACAACTTAACCTCTAATCATATTGTGGATAGTAAGGATTAGTTTATAGACCTCCCAATATCCAAGAATCATAGCACACTTTAATGGATAATTAATATGTAGAACTACCAATATCCTGATGATCATCAACATCTTACACTTCAAAATGATAGTGGGGATCAGTCCGTAGACCACCCAATATCCAAAAAAATCATCGTAATCATCTAGCAGCTTCAAAATCCTAAGTTGACCAATCAACCCATCTAGTCGATGTCTAACTAATGGGCCATCTGATCTTATTTTATGCTCATTTATTTACTAATCATCATCCTATAATATTTAGAAGTGAAAAATAGATAGTTATGAATTTTATTTGACAATAAAATTTTATCTGGATAGTTATAGGTCATTTTTGGTCCTACTAAATAGTTACGGGTCAATTCTTCTAAGGTATTTTAGGTCACTTTCTTAGGCATAATTAAGTTCACATTAAGTTTAGTCTAGGACATTATTTTAATCTCATTCTATCCATGTTTAGGGTACATTTTAGTATAGGTGTCCTTAAGTTATTTTCCCGAGACAGTTATATGTAATTTTCCATTTTTGCATAGGCCATTTTAAGTCCCAAATCAAGTCCATTTCATGCCATTTTCAAGTGCCATTTGCACTCATATTGATACATATTCATAAGCCTAAAGCCAAGCTTAATTATATAACTTAAATAGCCTTAAAAGAGGGTTCGACTTATTCCACATAAACATTACAAAATATCCCAAATTAAGGTGCCATTTACATGCCAATTTCGGTCCATTTTTAAGGTCACTATCACTATGTCATTCTAACCCATTTTTAACTTCTTTTTCAATCACTTATAAACCTTAAAAGGTATCCAAATATCTATACATCTCATGCCTTATTGCTCATGCTCATTCACCTAACTCATGCCAAATGCATATTACACAAATCATGCCAAATATGCCATGCCAATCCCATACACACATGCCATGCAATACCTTGCTTTTCATGCCAATTTTACCTTGATACCTCTTAGCCAATGCTTACCAACAGCAATGTACAAGGTTTTCTCCACATTCAATTAGACTTGCACCTATCATAACATCATTTAAGCATGTTTATACACACAGAATGCAAATATCATGCAAAGCAAGCCATGGCATGCCTTGAACATGCCTTGGCCACACTAAGCACACACACACATAAGCCTTGTTCATTAACTTCACCACATACACTTATAATGCCATAACTAATAAGCCAATTTCCATAGAATATGCAATGTTATCTTGCCATTCACCTAGCCTAGCTCTTAAGACAGCCTTTCGACCAATTTACACATGACACTAACTCTTGTAATTTTCACCACACACTTGCACAATTCATGTAATTCTATATCAAATACATTAGAAATCACACTAAACCCACCTTAATTAAGGTATATGCATTACACACACTCATACCACCCTATCGGCTAGGTGAGGATATACCCCTTCCATTCATTCTTTACATCAAATCTCCATTTAATTCACTCATTCCACACATAATTAGTATAAGCACAAGCAAAATTCATAATTACCTAGACTTTAACTATGAATTCCTTATCTTCCATACAAGGTTCCTACATCATTTACACATCAAATTTAGATTACATGCTTTTAATACTTTAAATTCACTTACCTTCCTATCAAGCAAGGCTTATCCTACACTTTAAGCTTGTGAATGGCCTTATTTCCTGCTCATATTTCTTCCTTCTCTATACACACCTCCTTTCTTTTGAAAATTCATAGAAAATTCCATAAGGCCCCAAATGAAAATCTAAGATTATAGGCATTCTTAAAATGATAAAATACCCTAAGAAATAAATTGAAAAGGGAGGAAACACTTACACACACAAAGTTGGTTTCTAAGAACCCTTTATGAACACTTGTATGCTTCTTAAAATTTCCTTAAGCTCTATGGACTTCTATGAACTCTAAATCCTTTAAAAATTAATTCACAACACATTAAAGGAATTCTTGGTGGCAATTAGGGAGATAAAAGAACTCAAAAAGACATGAAAATAGTGGAAGGAAGAAGAAAATGGCATTGGGAGAGTAAGGAGAAAATGGGTGGGCGGTTGGATGGCAATGCCAAGTAAGTATCTTGGTGTCACCATGGTGTTTCTATAGTGGCTGAGGTGGCATTGGTAGGGACACATGCCACCCGAGCATCCTATAATTGCTTAATTTTGGCAGAAAATTTGAGAAATTTTTAAAAATCACTCAAACCTCCAAAAATTATCATGTTTGTTTTAAAAATCCTCAATTGGTCCCATTTAGAGGCTCATAAAATTTCACGACCAAATTCCCTCGACAGGATAGTTAACCAATTGCCTCAATTTATGTGTAAAACCTAAAATTAAAGAAAAGTTTCAAATGACCTTGGAATTTAAAAATTCCTTTACCAATAGACTCAAGGGAATTTTTTTACCTTTAGGTTATTGTATTTTTATTTCTGTTCGAGCACATCTTGAGTTATTTTCAACCCAAATCCATCTGAGCCTATGGCCCGCTAGATTATAGCCTAAAATAATTTATTAGTTTTGCTAAATCTTTAAATTAAGCCATTATCACCATTTTCAAGCCCCTTTTAAGGTTTATGACCATTACACCCTACCTCAGCACTCATGAAGGTGACTCAGCACTTGGGCACACTTTTCGAGCCTCGGAGGTACTATTTACAGAGCCTTAACTTATGAGTATTACACATTTTTTTTGTAGGCGTGTGTGTTAAGGTATAATACATGTCTAATTGTGTTAATGTGATTACAAGAAGCTTGTGTGTGTGACGAATACATGAGAAGTACATGTGTATGTGTGTGCTCAAGCCATGGCAGAATGGTGTGCACAAAGTAAGTGTTAATATGCAAATGTGTTTAATGAGAATTGGTTATGCAACTAGGCTAAAAAGTGTGCATCAAAATATTTACAGTGTGAAATTTGTAAAGGGAGCTAAAAGTGAATAAGGATACATGGTGTGGTCATAATGTGTGGTAAGGAATGAATTGTATTTGTATATGTATAAAGGTAAACATCTATAATAATTAGAGTGAAGAATGAAGTGATTAAGGGTATAGAAAATAAGTAAATGAAATACTGACTAATCATGTTAATAATGGTAATGACATAATGGATTAATATAAATATGAGTATATACAAGATTGATGAATTAAATTCATAAGCTTGTAAAATGATTAAATGAATAGTATTGCCATGATCAAAGGACATTATAATGGTTGGCTACATAACTAAGAGAGTAGGCATGTAACTATGGTGACTACCAGTAATGTTGTGTTTGATGTGAATAACCTTTAACTAAGTAAATAAATTGGTAATTAAAAGTTAACCCATATCAGTTACACACCTACTTGATGGGTTAACCGGTCAACTAGGGAATTAATAGTTGCTAGGGGTTTTGGTGCTCATAGGCCATTGCCTATTACAAATGATGGTGGGTGCAATTACTGAGGTTCTAATAGAGAGTCCTACACACTCGGGTATTAGGAGGTCCATATGGGTTGATCCTTGCTTACCAATATTGTTATGGATTTGGGAGGACCCACGTGTCTTATCCTTACTATCCATCTATGATGATCTAATGATAGGGATTTGAGGGGTCCCACAGGCCTAATCCATGCTATCCCTACTATTGGGAGGTCCATCATGATTGATCCCTACCACTCCGATTTGGGAGGTTCACATGAACTGATCCTTACTATCGAATAGAGATGGGTATGTACAACTACTAAGGTAAAAAATGTGGGCCACTACAAAATCTAGATCCTGCTTTCTAATATCTATATATGTAGTTTTTCCAATATTGTCCTGAAGGGAATTAAGTAAAAATAAGTACACATAAAATGAAACACATAAATTTTATGACGTATAAACATAATCAAGAACAAGGGAACAAAACAAGGTAATTTAAATGAAGCATTGAACACATATCTTATAGATAGGCTAATAAGTGACAAAATTACATCTAAATGAACCTGCTGGGTCATATGACTTATATTATGTGTGTTTAATACATGATTGTGTGTGTGCCATATATATTACATTAAATTCACCATTGAGTTTACACTCAGTGTATCGGTGTTTTGATGCATTGGTAAGAGATCTTAGGGAGCTATTTAGCCTTAGTACCTATAGTGTAGCTAGCAACCATTAGAAGGGTATATATAGTTTGAATCTTTTATATGTGTATAAATAAATAGGCACTCATGTATAAAGGGTTTTGGGCACAGGATAGTAAAAGGGTTAGAATTGTATTTTAAGATGCTCTGGTCTATAATTAATTAACTATAGATGTAACCAGAGCATGTATCTACATATGTGCTTAACTGAGGTTGAGTATGATATGGGTCTGAGACCCTATGTCATATGTTACTATGACATGGATGAGTGATTGGAGGACCATATGGGTCCATATGGTGGGTGATGTGATAATAATTGACATAAAAGTGTTTTGTACAAGTTTAAAATGTTGGTATTTCCCTCAGGAAGCCATTGTGGTACCCAAATTTCTATAAATTGGATAATTGTAAAATAAAATGGCTTTAGAAACATATGGAAGTCATAATGAGAATAACAATAAAGGAATAGAACTAAAGTAACCTAGAACCCTAAGCCAAGACAAGTGGATAGGAAAAGTTTAGCGAATGCTAGCTAGGGTAGATCTAGGATGGATAACCTCTAGGAAGTGGCATCTCCTATCAAGTTTCATCAAGGATCATGTAAGGGATGTTACATATATGATCCTTTTAGATTGACTATCTATTTATGGATGGAAAGCTATACTAAAGCTCAACCTTATACCTCATGCTTTATGAAGCATTTTAAAAAATCTAAAGGTAAATCTTGGGTCTCTATCTGATATTATGGATTTAAGTACCTAATGTAACTTGACTATCTCTTGAATGTATATCTCAGCCAATCTTTCCAAGGAATAGTTTTTTCTAATTAGAAAAATAAACCAACCAACTTAGTCAATTGTTCCACAATTACCCAAATAGCATCATGATTATTTTAGGTCATAGGTAAGCCTGAAACATAATTCATAATTATTTGATCCCACTTTCATTTAGGTATAGTTAAAGACCATAACAATCTCAATAGAACCTAATGCTTTGCTCTCACCTACTAACACATTAGACACTTAGTCACATATTTTGCTATATCCCATTTCATGCTTGACTGCTAATAATGTGACTTCAAGTCTTGATGCATTTTGGCTATTTCTAGATGCATTACAAATGAACTATTATATGCCTTATTCAAGATCAAATTCTTAAGCTCATTACTACTAGGTACACATAGCATTCCATGATAGAACAACTGCCTATCTTTCAACTCTTAATCACGAGACTTCCCCTTTTTGACTTGTCTTATAATTACTTTTAACTTCTTATCACCTCTTTAAGCATTACACACTTGTTGGATCAAGTTAGACTTAATCCTTATTTTAGCTAAGATAGCTCCATCATGTGTCAGCTACAAATGAATGTTTATAGCCTTAGGAATTGCACATGAAAAAATGCATATAACATATATCTTTTATGTGACATAAGCATATACTTAGGGAAAATAGACTTCTTATAGAAAACATACATGTTATTGACTTTTCACTTAAGGCATTTGTTACCATATTGGCTTTGCCTAGATGATAGCAATGACCTAGTCATAGTCTTTAAGTAACTCTATCCAATGCCTTTTTCTCAAATTAAGCTCTTTCTAGGTGGAAAGATATTTGAGACTTTTATAATCTGTGAAGATGAAACATCTCTCACCACACAAATAGTGTCTCGATATATTTAAGGCAAAGACAATAGTAGCCAACTCCAAATCATGAGTAAGGTAATTTCTTCCACGAGGCTTCAACTGCCTTGATGCATAAGCCATTACCTTACCCTCTTGTATATGTACACATCCCAAACCAATATAAGATACATTATTATACATCACATTGCCTTTTTCTAACACTAGCTGAGTAAGGATTAGAGCTTATGTCAACATAACCTTAGTTTCTCAAAACTCTTCTAATATTTATCTATTAATTCAAAATTGACATTTTTCTACAACAACTTAGTTAGTGGAGAGGCTATGATAGAGAACCCATTCACAAACCACCTATAATATCCTACCAGACTTAAAAAGCTTCTAATCTCTATAGCATTTTAAGTGTTTTTCTACTCAACTACTATTTTTATCTTCTTTGGACCTACTCATACACATTAATAGAAATAATGTGGCCCAAAAACAACACTTCATCAAGCCAAAACTCACACTTACTGAATTTGGCATATAAGTTCTTCTTTCTTAACTTTTGTAACACCAATCTCAAGTGATCATCATGTTCTTCCTTGGTTTTAGAATAAACCAAAATATCATTTATGAGTATCACTAAAATTGATCCAAATAAATATAGAATACCTAATTTATAAGGTCAATAAATGCTACTAAAGCATTGGTCAAATCAAATAGTATCACATCACATAACTTATTCTTAATGTAGTCTTATACACATCAATATCCTTGACATTCAATTGATAATAAACCAATCTTAGGTCTACCTTTAAAAATACACCTGCTCTCTTAAGCTAATCAAACAAGTCATCAATTCTAGGGAGAGGGTACTTATTCATCATAGTAAGTTGTTCAACTATCTATAGTCGATGCATATTCTCATAAAGCCATCCTTATTCTTCACAAATAAAATTAGTGCACCATATGGTGTATGAGACTCAACAATGAGCAGTTTGCATTACTAGATTGTAGCTTGTATATGTAATACAGTGTCATAGACTATGTACTAATTTTTCTCACGTATGCAGACACATACATAATGGGCTTAGGTTTCATAGGCAACAACCACCTCAAAAATGGCTCTAATACCAAAAAATGTGACACCCCTCCTCCTATTGATTGAAATCATCAAAAGGAAAAGTGGCACATTATGTGCCTAAGGCACTAAAACTAAAATGTTCACACTTTGCTTAAAACTCATTCAGTGAATATCTTATTCTTATCATGTTTACATTACTAGCACAATATTCACATGACAAACATTTTTATAAGAGTTTAAAGGAAAAACAATTATTATAAAGCAAGAAGAAAGGCCACACAAAACTAGCCAAAAATCCTTTAATTTTAACCTTTGTAAAATCCATGAATTAAATAACAATAAAATATAACAAATGTTTATGAAAGTAGGACTATGATTATGAAAGATATAGTTACCGATCCTTAATTTCAATACCTTCTCCATTGCACCTTAGAATATTAACCTATGTATAGAAACACCAATGTGCTAAGCAAAACATGCTTAGTGGTACATAAACTTATCATGTTTACCACTAAACAATGCATAAAGCACATATAGCATGATATATTTACAATATCTCAATATATATCTCAAAGGCATATCTCATCACAAATAGTCACATACACTTGCATAACTAATGCAAGAACTTACCTTACTTACCCTAGGAGTGGTTTGTAACACCCCTACCTAATTCTTGAAGAAACTCAATAGGTGATGTCATAGCTTATATGGTCACCTATCCTAAAATTTTTTGAAGGCCTTATTCGTTTAACACTTATAATTTTATTAATTTATGAAATAAATGTTTCCTAAAACTCTAGTCTAATCCTTCAGCATCATTATTTAGGTCATAACACACATTAAAATCCATTTTATGGTTAGTAATCAATTTTCCTAAAAAATTTGGCAGCATAACTAGCTACTTGTGTAACATTTCCCAAAATATACACCTATAAAGAAACACTTCTAATAGTATCATCAACATTTGTCATCACCTGGACCCTTTTGGTTCTTCATTATCATTACACATCATCATCAATGTTATAGAAAACACATAGGGCCTCAAGCCCATAATCATGAGAAAATACAAAAAATAAAACCATTCATATAAAGGCCTTATATACATAATTAGCATTAGCTTATAGTTACATATAACTCTAGCATTTATGCTAACTATGCCCAAAACCCACATTACATATATGAGTGTCCTCTATAAAACCATAAAAAAGAACAAAAACTTATACCATTAAGTGCTAATACTGTTACACTACCAAATCTGTAGAGGATGTACAATTATCTTCAACTACCTACGCACCGAAACACAAAATACATTGAGTATGAAACCCAGTGGTGAATTTAATGTAATAAAACATGTCATGCATGCAAACATACATCATACACATTATAGAGTGAAATATAAGATGGATAGCAAATATTATAAAAATAATATTAATTTATTAACCTATCTCATTATTATATTTACTAGTCTCAAGACATTACCTTATTCTTATTTATTTCTCATTGTTACTTACTATTTTTGTTCATTTTATTCCTTTTTATTAATCATGCCAAACTAGGTAGACGACTTTTTAAGACACTAGAGAAAAGGGAAACCCAAAGTTATGTAGTGGCCCATATTTTGGACCTTGGTAGCTATACATGCCTAGTCTGATAGCAGTGATTAGTTCATAGGAACCTCCTAATACCAGACAGTAAGGATAGTAGGGATCAATTTATAAGCCTCTTAATATCCTAATAATCAATACCAAGCAACTTTGGTGGATAGTAGGGATTAACCCCCTAGGACCTCCCAATTCCATAATCAAGTAAATGGGTAGTAGGGATCAGTCTTGTAGACCTTCTAATATCCAAATGTGCAGGTCCTAAATATCAGGACCTCAAAAGCTGCACCTACTTACATAATCACACTGACAAGGCCAAAAAAGACTAATACCTCTAGTAGCTGCTAGTCCCTATTTGGTTAGTCAACCCATCCAATGGGTGTCTAACTAATGCTCTAACTATCTATTACTTATTTTTATTCAATGACAGGTCATTTATTTTATTTATTTCCATGTTATTAATACATAGTTTTAGGTCAATTTCATCTACTCATTTTTCATAGGACAATTATAGGTCTTTTTTAGACAGTTATAAGTCATGTTACTAGACAGCTATAGGTCATTTTCCATGTTCATTTCATGCCACTATTATAGGTTATTTTATGTGTCCATTTTATGGTACAATTATTAGCCATTTTTACTTGTCCATTTTTCATGACACAATTATGAGTCACTTTCATTTTAGGACAAAATTATAAGCCACTTTATACTATTTATTTGGCAACCTTTTCCATGTCTTACAAGCCATAATATCACCATTTTTTAGGCCATTCCATGGCACATAAAATCTCAATTCATCCATAAAAATTTTATTACAATTCTTGACCTCAAAGTTCCATAATTCTAATTACCTCTAATGTCCCAATTTACAAACCACTTTTAGACCAAAATAAGTAGTTTTCTTTCATGCCATTTTCACACGATTTCTTACACCAAATTGATTCCATATTTGCCCCACATGGTTTCAACATACTTTATACATAATCATGCATTTATTCATTCACATTTCATGCCATATTCATGTCACATATCACATTTTCTTCATTTCACACCATGTACACATACCATACATGCATGCGCATGTCATGCCATGCCATGCCACACCTCTTGGCCATATATACATCATGCACTCACCTCTTGGCCATACACACATCATGGACACATACATGTTTTTCTCACTTAATTCACATATATACCATCATTTTCGCATACAAGTAATATCATAGCATGTTTATTTCAATAATTCATGCACACACATGTTTAATTTAACAATTCCATACACATTTTTATGGCATTTCATGTACATTCACATGATGTCATGCTTGTAGTACATCAATTTCACATACCTAAAGTAATCTTGTATCCTTTTCAACTCTATTGATGCCTTGAATCCTTTTGTTGTTCATCAATTTGCTGTACACCTACATAATGTAATTCTAGCTTAGAAATTTCACCAAAAATCACACCGAGCTCCAAATTAAAATAAAAAATGGAAATTCTTAGAATTATATGAAATATATAAAACTAAAATAAAAACCAAAAAGCCATTAATTACACTTAAGTTGCCCTTTATCTCGACCGTATCTAAAACTCTCATTTAGAACATTTTCTGTAACTTCTATTAATGGATATAGAGTCTAGAGACTATAGAGATAACTTCCCTATAATTTTTATGGAATTTTGGTGGAGGTTTAGTTGTCGTTATAGAGGAAAGTGATGGAAAAGTAGAGGGGAGGTGCTGTTGGTGGCATTGGTAGTAAGGAGAAGAAAATGGTAGGGAGATAGTGGAGGGTGTTAACAAAGCATGTGAAGGAGGACTCACATGTGTGAAAGGGCTATTTATAATGGGGATAAGTTGCTCAATTCGTAACACGTGTCGACCGAGGGGCCCGAAAAAATCCATTTTTAGCTGTAAGTTTAGGTAATTTTAAAAATTCATCTGGACCTTTAAAAATCATTGCATTTGTTTTAAAAATCCTCAATTGGTCTCACTTACAAGCCTGTAAAATTTCACATCAAAATTCCATCAGCAAATCGGTTAGCTAATCACACATAAAATAAAGAAATTTGAAAACTTTACCGAATGACTTCAGAAAATTAAAATTTTTTCACCAATATGTATATTGGATTTTTGAACCTTCAGGATATGATATTTTTAGGTCTTTCTGGGCATACCTCGGGTCATTCCCAACATAAGTCCATCTAAGGCTATGATTTACTAGCTTATGGCCCAAAATGAATTATTGGTTCTATTAGATTTTTAAATTCATTTATTTTACTCAATTTTTAGCCCTTTAAATTTTCATGACTAGTAAACACCAATTCTGGCCTTTTATAGGTGTCCCAGCTCCCTAGGAACACTGTTCAAACCTCGAAGCTACTATTCATGAAGCCCTGATTTATGAGTGTTACAATTCTTCCCCTTTTATGTTATTTCGTCATCAAAATTACCTTGTAAAAACAAGTGTAGATACTAAGCCTACATCTGCTCCTCATTTTTCCAAGTAGCTTCTTCTATATTGTGATGCTTCCATAACACTTTAACCAGTGGTATGGTTTTATTCCATAATTACTTTGCTTCTCTAGCTAGAATCTGCAGTAGTTTTTCTTTATAAGTCAAATCTAGCTATACTTAGATCACTTCTATAGGTATTACATGTGATGGATTCAGTCTATACTACTAATGTATCGATTCATGGAACACATCATAGATCTGCTATGACTCAGATGGTAAAGCAAGCATATATGCCAATGGCCTCACTAACTCTGTAATCTCATAGGGACCAATGAATCTAGGACTAAGCCTCCCTTTCTTACCAAACCTGAGCATCTTCTTCCATGACAATACTTTCAAAAACACTTTTTCACCCACTTCATATCCTATATCTCTTCTTTTCATATTAGCATAGGATTTTTGTCATTCCATGGCAACTTTCAATCTCTCTCTTATAATCTTAACTTTATCTTCTATATCATTGGTCAAATCAATCCCTATAATTTTGCTTTCACCTACTTCACTCCAACAAATAGGAGTTTTGCACCTTTTGCCATATAGTGCCTCATAAGGTGCCATGCCCAAACTAGCTTGATGATTGTTATTATATGCAAATTCAGCTAAAGACAAGTACTGGTTCTAGCTTCCTTTAA